>LR539975.1:1621211-1740294 GCA_900536315.3 Caenorhabditis becei | reverse complement strand
CTTCCTCCTCTTCCTCTTCCTCCTCCTCTTCTTCCTTCACTGGCTCCTCAACCTAAACCCATCATCAATCAATCACTAAACCCTCGCTTTTACAAACCTTCTCCTCTTCCTCCTCTTCTTCCTCTTCCGGTTCTGGCTCAACTGGCTCGCTAGCCTTGACGGACTGAGCATCGATCTCCGACTGGCGGGAAGACTCGCGCTCCTCGAACTTCTTCTTGTAGTGACCGAATGGGTCGACAGAAGAAGCGCTGCCTGGTGGCTTGGTCTCTTCCCACTCCTTGAGGGCGGCCTCGTAATCCTCGATCCATTCCTTCTTCCATCCGGCTCTGAGCTGGGTGTTTCTTGGGGTTCCGAATCCGGTCATTCCACGCTGAGAAGCAAGCTTGTTGGTTCCCGACTGGAGCGGCACAATTCCCTCGGACTTCTGCTTCAGCTCCTCCTGGATGTCCTTTCCTCCGACGGTGTGTGGGAGAACGTCACGGACCTTGAGGAAACCTCCGGATCCAGCTTGGGTGGCAAACTTGTTCTGGCCAGAGTACCATGGGGTAAATTCGGTTCCGCGTCTGAGCATGTCCTCTCCGAGCTCGAGTCCCTCGATCTTCTGGGTGGCTTGACGGACGGCTCCGAGACCTGGTGGGGCAGACATTCCGGTTTGGGAAGCGAACAAGTTGGTTCCTGAAACAACATGATAAGTCAGAGGTGGAAGTATTCAATATACCGTTCTGGAAGCAGAGGACTCCGTGAGTACGACGATCGTGTGGAAGACGTCCGCGGATGAGAGCGACCTGGTTTCTGTGTCCTCCCATGCTGACTTCTCCGGCTTGCGAAGCAAGTCCGTAGTCTCCAGCTTGCTTCGGGATGAGTTTCTCTCCCTCCTTGTCAAGGATGGTCTCCCACTCCTTCTTGTAGGCAACCTTTGGAACCTGGAAGCGGGAAGCTCCCATTGGGGTCTCTCCCTTCTGGGAAGCGTATTGGTTGGTTCCGCACTGAACACGGAGCACGTTCTCGGATCTCTGGTCTGGGGCGATGTATCCTTCCTTCTTGTCCTTAGTGATGTTCCAACGTGGCATTCCTGGGGCAGTCATTCCCTTTTGCGAGTCGAACTTGTTAGTAGCGGCTTGCATGGAAAGGAAGGTGTGCCCTCCCTTGAGCTGCTCGAGATTCCATCTCTTGCGTGGCTGTTGCTGAGAATCAGATGACCAATCCTAAAAATGGACAAGTTAGTAAGTAGTCTAGACGCATCAAGATTCAATTTGTGGTCTCAATGCTCCAACATCCTACAGATCTTCAATCTCGTTCGAGCTGTCAAACTGTTTACTTTTCCAAGCCGTTCAGACCTCTGCCCTAGTTCCCTTAGTTTTCGTCTCGCGCGGCGCCAAATTATCCTTTATCTTTTTTCTCTTGCAAAGACAACAACGGATGGATTTGAAGTGCTCCGCGGGTCAAAAAACTCATCCGAGCAAATATTGCACAATCCTTCTCATACTGAGAGTTTGGCGTGTAAAAAGGCATAGGAAAGATTTGCTTTCAAGAATCAGAAGGTACACGTCAAGGTGAAACAGTTAATAGAAGAATAAACTAGAAATTTGTGAGTTGGTTTTAATCAGGCTCAATTTTGGAACTTATAGGCAGCAATATTGGAAATGATTTGAACTACCTCAGTATGCGAGTGATATACCTTTTTTCTCAATCAACTACTGCTACAAGACCATGAAACTTAGTGGCTACGTTAATGATGCTTGCTACAGTAAGCTACTGCTGATAAGCTGTTAGCCTGGAGACCAAAAAAGATATGAAAAACAATCGTCACTTACTTCCTCACCCATGTTGACGAAAAAATGAAAATTGAAAACGCGGTACGACGATGGAGTCAGACGACTGTCGAACTGACAGGCACTGCTGATGAGGGGGCCGGCGATGCGCGGTGGGTTGGGCTGTGGCGCGACGTGGGCGGATACCTGTACGTGAGCCGATCGAATCCTCGGCTTCTGTTGACAAGAGAGCGCGCGGATCGATGAGGTCGCGCCGATAGACAGAGCTGCGCACTTTTACTTGAAGAGGGGCAGATATTTTCTCCTCGTTTCCTCTCTCTTTCCCTCGAAACCACCCCCGTTGGAAACGGTGAGCAAACCTGAGAGGAAGTGGGAGAAGAGAGATGCATTGTCAATTATCTTAACAATCGGGGAAAAACTTTGCATGCAACGGGGCGATAAACTAGTAACTGATTTTTTGTTTGATGGGATGGAGAGGGGATGTAGACATAAACAAAGCGGATGCGACAGAAATAGGAATCCGAGTTTCAGGTTCTGGAAAGCGATGCGGCAGGAAATTGAACTTTCAGAAAGTTGGTTAGTCGTAGGCGTAGATTCCGGAAGGCAGGGGACCGGTTCAATCTGGAAATGACAATCGCCGCTGGAAAAAACCTAAAAACTGTGTCGTCCGAACTGCATCTAGTTTTTCGTTCTGAATTTCAGTCTAATGCGACTGGTAGCACTCTTGTCACCAAACAATGATCCTTGTGACATTGCCTAAAACTTATTAAACCCGAAGCTCTCAAACTTCCATGTTTTAGCCTAAGTATTCTTTTCAGTTTTTCATCTTTTCCATTGGTTATGCACACTTTCTGTACCTTTGTCTTTCTGTTTCCCAATCCAAAAAGTCTCTCAAAACGTTTCGGTGGCGGGCGGCAAGACACAACGTGTATGAGAGAGTAATCCCGGGAAAACTTCAAGTAGGTAAAAGTCCCCCAACATCCCTCGACTCAACTCGTTATCTCTTTCGTTTGTTTGCATTACAGCGTACGGGGGCCCGCCGCGCAGTGCTTGCTCGCTGCTTTTCGAATGTTTGGCGCGAAGAAAAAAGGACGGGGGCTGGGAGGTAAGTTTGGGAGATGCCTCGGGATAAATTATTAGTCACATCGTCTGATCTCTGATCACTTCTGGTTTGTGGGAGTCATGGGGGCATCCCAAAGTGTTTTTTCCTAAATCTCTTGTCTGCATTGTTGATTTACGATAGAGTTCTTTTTCCAAGTTGTTTTCCGTTCTCAAATCATGTTTCATAGTTTATTCCAAGACGGGAAAGAAAAGTAATACTGTGAAAACGGAAGAGATTTGGAGGAAGAGTAGGAGTATATTAAAGAGTTGATCTTTTGTCAGTTAGGTAAAGCTTCTTTGAAATTCTCGAGAAATTAGTAGGGATGGAAGAAAAAGAGGAGTTTGACAACATTTGTCCTTACTGGGCTTGGATTGACAATGAAAAACTTAACCGTTAGTTTCCGCAAAATAACGGTTGGGACAGACTTATTGAATTGAGGGTGAGTGATTTGAAGTATATGTTTTCAAGAAGAACATAAGAAATTAGGCGAAAATGCAGCTTATGAGGGGGAAGAACGTGAAAAATGAAGACTTCTTGAAAATTGTGACAAATGAACCGCAAGTTGAAATGATTTTCTATTCCGCAACATCTATTGGCCGTTGGGCTGCGGAGGAGAAGATGTTGGCATTCACACTGAAAAACTCATTGGTTAGGGCAACAAAGTCAACTAAGTGATGTGAGGTTTAGAAACAGTACTTCTGAAAGTAAGAAAGCTGTCTGGGAGTGTGTGTTGTGTGAGTTGGACTTGAATGGCTTTGGTAAAAAAAAGTATATCTGAACAAAGCCGTGCAAAAGGGTGAAACATTGTATTGACGGAAGGAAGAGAAGAGCACGAGTGCCCGAAGCGAGAGAAACGGTGGGGTTATGTGGTGCACGGATAGGCGAAGAAGTTTGGACCGGATACCACTTACGCTGACTTTGAATCGTTTGATTTGAATGAGAATTTGAATGTACAAACAGTTTAACACACAAGGGGGTTTCTTACTCTTGTGTGTCAATACTGAAATGGGTATGGGTTATTTTGTGTTAGGTTCTTTTCCCTATGCCATAAACTCTCATTTGAACCAAACTCACTTTCCGGAAACCTTCATGAAGTTATCAACAATGATAGTGATAGGAAGGGCAAGAACCAGTACGCCGCTGATGATTGCACCGCTTGCAATTAGTTTTCCCGCTGCAAAAACAGGAAACCCTTGTTGCTCCATGTTTTCCGTTTGACTTACGGACTGTCACTGGGACATAATCTCCATATCCGACAGTTGTCATTGTGACAATCGCCCACCAGAAAGCTGCCGGAATCGAAGTGAACGGAGTGTCTTTCTCGTCTTTCTCCACAAAATAGAGAAGAGTTGAGAAGAAAACAACTCCAGTCGACAGAACCATCCCCATCATTCCGAGTTGACGAGCTGAGCTTTTCAGGGTAAGGGCAAAGGTTCGCATTCCGGATGAGTATCTGAAAATAGGAAATGAAATCATTTTCTCGGAACTGAAAGAGTGTGTCTGTTACCTTCCGAGTTTCAAGATTCTGACAACACGAAGTACACGGAGAACTCGAACAACAAGAAGTGCTCCCTTGATGTCACTCAGACTAGCCACATCAATTCCAAATAGAGCAAGTCCAAGTTCCAAATAGAATGGAATAATTGCAATCATGTCGACAATGTTCATGATTCCAACAAGGAATGCGAATCTGAAACGGGGTTACTGTAATCCTGCGTCAGCTGGGAGTGGTACCTATTGGGAGTAACTGCTAGACGGACAATGAACTCCACTGTGAACCAGATGATGCAAATTGTCTCCACGTAGCCAAACACCGGATGTGGTTCCCAGATGACATTCTCATTTTCCACTGAAAACATAAAGTTGCTTCAGAGCCCGCAATGTGTTTGGTTTGCACAGCCATTGATAGCTTGCTATGGCTCAAAGGGGAGAGTTTGAATAGGATTTCGAACGGACAAGTTACACAGCAACGTAATCTTCAAGCGTAGAAGTGGAAGTTCAAAATTGGAACCAGGACTTCAAAATAAACTTGATTAACTGTATCAACTCCTGGTATGATTGTTTTGTTTTAGAGGAATTCACATGAACGCAAACAAGGGACTTGGACGCTTGTGATAGTGCTTTTCAGAGACGACTTTTAGGGGTAGTTGAACTTTGAGAACAAAAAAGATTTGGACAAGAATTGTTTGCATACTCATCAAAGACATAACAGATAAGCACTCAATTAGAGAATCAGTCTGAGAGGTGAAAAAAGTTTAAGGTAAACCACCTGATGTGTCAGATCCGTTTTGGTCAGCTGAAAGAATGTGTCTAGGGGTTTTTCACTACCGAAACATTTCTCAATTCTCAAAAACCAAGGTGTCAAGGAACTTCACATACCGAATGTCCAGTTGCTGATTCTCTCGGACTTTCCTCCTTTTTTGTAGATTGGCACCTGAAACAACTGGATTTCTCAACCATCCCAATTCATTTTTTCTCACTTGGAAATCATGAATGGATCCCAACACCAGTCCAATAACACTGATAAGTACAAAAGTGATACTTCCAAATGTGAACAATGTCGAGAGAAGTGACCCATCCCCTTCGCAGAACTGATGAATCCGTGACCGCATTGAGCGATCGTGCAGTTCAATCTAGAACATAGTACATTCATTGCATAATCAATGAACCTATCACATTACCTTCTTCTCTTTTGGAGCAACTAGCTCTTCCAAGGAGGCGCTCCTGGAAAATGGAATAATTGCGGTTGAAAGTTCAAACGTCTACTGGTAAGTGCACAATAAATCACGTCTATTATTCAAACAACGCTTTCAAAAAAGCTAATTAGTTCAAAAAGGTTCAAAAACTTTCAAGCAGAAAAGTGAAGTGATTGCGAAATCGACGAAATCGATTGAATATGCTTTGGTTTTGAAATCTAACTGTAAAAAAATGAAAAACAAAACGTATTACACGGCTAATGGATGGTATGGATAATGGGATGAATACAGTAATGGAAAACTCGCAAAAGGTGAATGAATTGTTGTAATTTTTGGGCAGGGTGTGTTCAGTTGGTTTTCACTAAAACTTACGCTTCCACATCTTCTTTTTTGACAATTTTCTTTTTGTTCGTGCTAAAACTGATTATCTGTGAGTTTTTGACTTTCAATGCTGTTCACATGTTCCACGTCCCAGTGTCAAAGTATAAACTCACATGTTGTACCCTCTCCAGCAGCAGTTCGACATGAGCCCGTCGTTTATCTTCCAGTAGGCAAGTTCAGCGGAAAACTCTTGGGGGCACACATCAAGGGGTCTGTGAAGTTGGCCGGCAGCGTAGTATTTGAACACTGAATCGAAGAGAACTGCGGATCGTTCGAAGTAGTACTCTTCTTGTGGCTGAAACCGGATAATCCAAGAATGTCTCTAGAAATCACACCAACCATAAGGTAAGCATCACATGCTTGATGTCTTTGTTCATGGTTCAGTTGTGCAAAGGCTGACAGTTTCTCATCGGCAGATCTGGCAAAGATACTTGAAACCCTTATCCTGAACGATGTTCCTCCGATGTTCAGCTTGATCACAGTGTCCCCAGCCCCCGAGATAAGGTCAGGCTTCGGTTCGTCCACCTCAGAACGTCTCCCATTGTTGAGTCTGTGCACAATCTGAAAGAAGCAAGAAGGACGTGCGAGGGCGCGATGCTCTTTTGTTCCCTAATCGAGTTGTGCGGCTTCTTTTGTGAGGTCACACACTTTTGCCACCTACTCGAAAATAGGTTCATCTTTAGTTTGAATCTTCTATTCGAGAGAAAAGGTCTACGGGCCAGCGACCAAGTCAAAAGTCTAAAAGTCTGAACTCACCTCGTCCCCGTGATGATTGGAGTTGGCAAAGTTGTCCCGAGATGCATGTCCCTTTCTGGTGCTGGGAATCACCATGGCAATTTGATTACTGAAAAATGGATGGGATAGAAGTGGAACAAGGAAACCAAATGAAGATAGCAGTCAACTTCACTCTACTGATCTGTTCACCCATTCAAGCAAATAATCACCTGTTTCTGTCATTAGTGCTTAGCGCAATATAGCGGTTCTTGCACCGTGTATTGATCATAAAAACGACGCAAGAGAGGGGTTATGAATATATGTAGACAACTAATGATATTCCGAAGAATTTGGGGCGTTGTTTTGACTAATCTCGACTCGTTTTTTAGAATGTTGAGGGAGGAGGTCCGGAAGTTTCCGAGAGAACAACTTGCCGCTGTTTTTTCTCGGCAAGTCTTACAAACATACAACACACACGAAAAAGATATCTTTGTGGCCCCAAAAAAGGACGGGGGACGGACGGGAAACATGAAAAAGGCAGAGAATGAAGAACCAAAAAATCTCATGAGAATCATTCATTATAACTGCTTCGGCTTCGACGGACAAACGTTGGAAGCGCATGAGCCTAATCAGTGTGCGCAGCTGTCATTAATAATGAACTGATTACTCATGGTCGTATGAGAGAATCTTCTGGTAAACGCTTACGTAATCAGGAACTAGACTCGCCGAAGGGCACTCGATCATAAATCTTCACCGTGGGAAGCTGAAGCCGAATCTTTGGCTCGGGGCGCTCACTCCCAAAACAGAAACAGGAGCAGAAGTGCTTGAGCTCAAAAAAGTTTCGCTTCCCCTTCCCTTTTCCCCGTAAAGGCCCAAAAATCAAATGGAAAATGAAATATTGGTGTTTTAGCTTTAGCTCTAGACGTTCGGGGGATGTACGACTGCGATCGTTCAAATATTGTTTATAAGATAATCAGTGAAAGCTGGAATTATCAGAGTTATCAGTGTTATCAGAGCGTCACATCTGATTTCGGACACAAACGAAAAACAGCTGTCTTATAGTTTTTCTTTCTTCTGCTTCTTCTCCCATATGCCAATGACAACGTGAGAGAAAAAGGAGGCAAAACACGAGAACAGAAAGTTTTTGGAGGCGGTTTGCGGAAGGAAGATTGGATTTCACACCTTGTAAGTAATACCGGTTAATTGTGAAGAGAATCAGGGTTTAGCAGGGGACTTGTATGTCGCATGAAATATTCATGGGCAATTGGACTAGTTCACCTGTTTCTCGCATTCTCAGACTACTGTGATCTACGTTTGTATTCTCATTTTGTTCCGTCTCGAGATCAGAATCTGAGTCATTATGAAAGAAGCACAGCCACCAGACACCCTTAGCCGCTAAAATTGGGAAATGACACTTTGAAGGACGCGGACGGAATGACATGCTCCTGTCAAGTCCAAAAACTTATTCGGAAAGAGGATGCAACCAAAAATTGGGGGAAGACAAGAGAAAAAAGTTCTGAATGTAGATGTGTAGAATCTTTCCTCTCTCTTCTTCCAATGTCTAATGACCGACCGTCCCCAAAGGGTTGGGTGCGGACCAACAAGTTGAGACTTGAAAAGGGCAAAAACCTATAAAACTTGCGCTTCTCTTAAAGGGCTCGGCATACGCCACGCCGCCTACGTTTTTATGCGATTTAGTATTTTATGGGATGGATTGCTCGCATCAGATGCACAAGAATTACAAGTTTCGGGTGGTGGATCTTGTCGGGAAGGAGGGGTTGAGATGAAATCAGTCATGAAGAAGAAATGAACAAATGAGGGCTTGAAGCTGGCCGCCGTTGTCTTCTCGAATGTTATTCACATCAGCCAGGTGGGACGAGTACAAATTTGTGTGTGGAATGAAGGAGATGAAGAAGCAAAAGCAGAAGAAGAGCACGATTGTTGATTACGTAATTATGGTCTTTGAACTCACTTTTTGGAGGCGAACATTGTGTCTGTCAGGTCAAGAGGATAAGGCAGAAGACAGAATTCAAAGAAGCAGTTTTTTAGGTTCTTGTGTTTTGTGAGGGCTCACGGGAGCAGGAGCACAAGGAGATTTATGATTGAATGAGCGCGTCGTCGTCTTCGAACTCCTTTCCAAGGAGCAAAGTGAATGAGAAGGGGCAAGGATCCGAGTGGATGGGTTTTTGTGTCCCTGTGTTCCCTCGCGACGTTTTTGTCGCCTCCTCATAGTAATCTGATTTGATTTTCAGTCACTTCGAACTGACTCATCTCGCAAAATGTCGAAGCTGATGCTGATGAACACTTCAAATCTTTTATCCCTTTCCACTTCTTCTCTTGCCGTTTTTCCAAGAACCGATCACTTCTTTTTTCTATTTCGATGTTTTTCTAGGCGGGCACGCGCATTCTGATTCGAGAAGAAAAGGAAAGGGAAGATATTGAAGACTGGGAAAGGAAAGGAGAAATGAAATGGGTTTGAAACTGAAACAGAGATGGAATAAAATGGGATGAGATGAAATGAAATGAGTCACGCTTAATCACAGGAGGGGCTAACCTAATGCAACAAAATCTAAATTTTTGGTTTTTGCCCTCTCTTCCAGATATCTAGACTATGTTACATTCCACTAGGTTATTTCTATGTAAAAATAACAGAAAAACGTTACCGAAATCGTTGATACATGGTGAAGTTGCCGCGGCAATAACAGAACCAGGACTGGTGAGAATCGGCAAGAAAGAAGAAAGAAATCGGGAAGCAGAAGTGGACTCACTCACTCGGCTTGAAAAATCTCAATGTGAAAAAAAACTTAATCTGATTTCGATGGACGCAATAATTTGACAACAAGTGGTCAAATTGAGGGCATGCGGGCAGAGTCCGCCCTACTGCAAAATGGCCCCTCTCAACTTGCGAACTTTGTGCAGTGGTTTGCTCTAAATTGGATAACAGATAGCATCTCAAGAGAGTTTTCAAGTTTTTCGAGTTTTCAGCATCATCGTTTGATTCATGCGTCAGTTCAGTTTCTTGTGCTTTGCACGCTCTGGGATTCAGTCGGAGCAAGATATAAGGACTCTAAGGAACTGCTGAGAAAGAGCTACCTACTGACACGTGTGTCAGTGTATGAGTGTCCCTAATCTGAGGTATCAGTTACTGATAATTCCTGCCCTTAAGCCTCTATATCTTCATGTCTGCAGGATTATACAAAAAGCACCGCCCCGAAACACCGTTACCATTAGTTTGCAGTACGTTTCCACTACTTCACTGAAAAATGTGTTACCTCACGTAGTGGTACATTGGCGATCGGAATAGCGATGAGCGGATGAATGATGTATATGTTTCAAATAAAGTAAGGGAATAAATTTGCGCTTAGCTAATCGGAATCGAATCATGAAAATAACACGATCATCAGAAACGGGCGGAGCGCGTGCTTGCCACGTCGCCTGCATCTGACACATTTCATTCTTACAACGGTCTCAGTCTCAGTCTCAGTGGCAGTAAAATTGGCAGACACACTCAGTTACAGAGCTCGAGAGAGACAAGTCTCATCCGAAATTAGTCGCAAGAAAAAACAGAAGCCTTCCAAAGAGAGGTGTTCAGGACGCCGCTTCAACAAGTTTTCCGCCCATTTAGAAGTGCCGGACGAGCGAAAAATTAAACGGAACTTCTCCTTTTGGCGGACGGATGGACAAAAAGTGAAAAAGTAACTAAATTTGAGTGGAAAACTTGTTGCGAGCGGTTGGGTGGAAGAAAGACGGGAAAACGTGAGAAATGGCAATGTTTGTAAGTTTTTCTCCTGTCCTGTTGTTATCATTAGCTGGATATGAAAAGGATCTGGGCTCTGGCGTGAGAAATCGTAGTTGGCTTCCACAAGGATCGCATATCAAGCCATGTGATTCGTGAGAGACTTGTTTGAAGGGAGTTGTCAGCAAATTAAGTATGATTAAAGAGGAAGTGCAGATCGAGTGACAACAAACCCCCCGACTTTTATGGCTGGCCCCATGAAACAGATGAACTCTCACAGGAAAACGGAAAACGAGAGCGTGCTGCACTTGGAACTGAACTGATGACTCCCCAAAACTTCTTATATTCTTATACGTCAGAAAACTCAAATGAGATGAATGACAGACTGTTTTTTTGGAGTGGGCTGGACAAAATATCCAGAGATGTTCTTGTGACGTAGCGGTCTGGGAGGCTCGAAAGTACCTTCTAGTCTTTGATGATTCTCACTCTCAATTCCATCACAAGCCTGGATTTGGAAAGCATTGTCGGCCGGCGTATAATCCCGTGTGAATAGCCACAATCTCAGGTAGGGAATTGAATCTTTGCTTCCAGAAAGGAAGCTAGTGGAAGAGCATAATGATAAAGTATATGGCGTCTAATATGTATGAGAAAATGTGGCGTCAGAGTATATGTGTGCTCTTGCCCATCTTCTTTATGGCTTCCGGTGCGCAAGTTTTAACATGTTCATTTGATTTGAGTCCTGTTCTCACTTCCCCCTTTTGCATACGTTTAGAACTTTTGGTTTTTTGGTTCTTTTTTCTGCCGGGTTTGCTTCTTACAGCGCGTCGATTCGTTATGGAGAGCAACGAGGAAGAATGTGCTTTTTGCGAAATTTTAATTCATCATCAACCCAGACAGGGTGTCGAACAAAGGCCCAAACACGCAAAACAACGTCAGAAGGACGCGGCGGAACACTTGGGAGTAGGGAGATGTACGCAGACGGTTAACCCGATGAAGAAGACAGCAGAAATCACGGAAGAGCCAAGGAAGCATAACGTCACGGAAAGACGGCTAATTGACAGTCCCTGTCATTCTATGAACATCCTTTTCTAGACGTCTGAAAGCTCCGAGACACAAAAAGTACATTGGGAGGAAGGATATGTAAGATGGAATGGAAAATATGGAATAAATAAAAACTTTGTCTACGGAGCAAAAGGGCTGACAGCGAAAATTGGCAGAATCAAAATGAAGCGGGAGAGGTGCGCCCCAAAAAGGTGCATAAATTCAATTAGGGGTACACTTGACGGCGGCGCAGCCTCAGTCTCTGATTCTTCAAACACGTGCTGTGGAGGAATCCGGGCTCGAGGAGCCGGCAAAGAATGACACACCCTTTGAGCCTTGTGGTCCTTATGGAATCAGAATGGGTTTTTTTAGTGGGGGGAGGGTGTGAGACGATAATTGTAGCTCTAGTCAATGGAATCAGTCATAATCCAAATTTTCATTTTTTGTCTCGGTTTCGATTTTGATTCTGACTCAAGAAAAATGTGTTTTGTTTAAGGAAATCAAGAAGAGATTTTATTTTTTCTCCTTTCTTGATTTCGATTTTGAATTTTCGGAAAACATAGAACAAATGATATTGGATGGTGAGAAAAAGAAAACAAACAAGGATCAGACACGTGTTTGTCCTCGTCTGGAAATCTTGTCGCCACCGCCGCTCATAATCGAGATTCTTCCCCCGTCTGTGAGAGTTTCTGGAAAACCGGGGAAAACTGGGAAAAAGCGGAGGGAATGAACAATGAGTAAGTGGGAAACGCGGGGTTACTCATGAACCTGCACTATTCCTAACACACAATTTCATTTCCACGCACTGATTGAATATTAGAAGTAATCAAGCAAAGACCTAGAAACACTTGGTGTCTGGTTATCATCTCGCATCTATTAGGCTCCGTAAGGACGACCGAACTGAACATTTCACATCTCCCCGTCTTGCGCATCTCGGTTGTGTCAAGAGGCCATCGAACAAGGTTGAAATGCAAAGCAAATTAAAATTTGCAAGCGATCATTGGTCCTACGGTCCTAGGAGCTAACTGTCAGTAAAAGCAACAAGTTGAAAGTCAAAGTATATTGCGTTTTAGCTTGTTGACTTGTTGCTGATTGATTACATAAACAGAAAGTAAAAAAGAAATTAACTTTGGCTATGTAGGTAGAGAGGTATTTGGATATTAACCAGTGCTTGTGTTTATAATCTTCATCCCTCTTTCTTTACTTCTGCTCCGAAGAACTTGTATAACGTCGTTCTGGTGTCTAGTCGGTCAGTTAGGCGAAGAGGTCAAAACCAGAGAATTACGTCTCCAACAGATATTTCAATCGATAATTAAAGTTAGAAACTTGGAAAAAAACTCACTTCTCATCCCACTGCATCATTTCGAGTGTGTTGGCAATAAAACTTTTAAAATCATTGAAAAGAATAAAGATGCACTAACTCTGACGTAGGGATGAACAGCATGTCTTTTTCTTTTTTCCTGCGGAGGTATCAGATTCCGACGTGAATATGAGTCTAGTGTGATACCTTCATAACTACTATCAACAAGATCAAGAGTTGAACAACGGACCCTCTGTTCCGTTAGTTTCTCTCCAGTCAAGTCCAGAATTAGTTAGGGTAATCAGATTTGAAAAAAATATGAGAAAAAAGAGAAATCTAATTCTATTTAGACTGGATTGATGAACGGAGAAGAGACAAATGTGAGTGTGATGAAAAACAAATATTGTAATTGGGTTGGTGGGTTGTTTTGAGATTTTCCAGGATGCTTTCACTCCGAGATTTCTAGATTTTTAGATCCCGAGATCAATGACACATGTGGTTTGAAAGTACTGTATCACATCACTTTTTCATTGCAACTGGCCTTCGGACATGGACATTTGCAGAAACAACTTCCGAAACAGCTTACTTATTTTAAAAATAACGTCTTGCACTTGGCAAGTCACATTCTTACTACACACATGCATACAATCAAAAAGTACGCGCTTGCAAGGAAAGAAGAGCCACTAGGTTCCTGGTGCGAGGAAAAGACAGTGGAGGCGAGCGGAACGTAGATCAGGATGGGCTCAGAAACGTTTTGGAGTGATCAGGAATTCATGGTGAACTCCTCCCGCCATCACAGCGTTTTCTTAGGAATGGAATGGCTCGCAATGCCTTTATTTGCTCTCTTCTGGATTGTTTTTTTGAGCACAGGATCAGTGAGAATATCTTGAATTCCGACCTACCGCAGACTTTTGCACCGTCGCATCATTGTCCCATAATAGTTCAGAATAGACGTTGAAACAAAACCAATTGAAGCGACCGGAGTGAGCGACCAGGCGGGTAGAGGGATCTAATTGGCGAATTGAACCCCCATCTGCGGCTATGTTCTCTTTTTGTTCAAGTTTCTTTTTTCTCGCTTCGCCGGGAGGCGGCGGCGGTGGTGCCGGGAATAAGAGAGTAGGCGATGATGAGAAAGAGGCCGTCAAATTTTTTAGAGCAGTCAGGGTGAGCAGTGCTACCAGGATAGTTTTTGTTTACAAGAAATGAATTATTATCTGGGGCGCTCGAATTTTAATCCTTGTTTTTGCATAACGCATCGAACGCCGCTGAAGTTAGTTGTATTTCATTTTTTGCCACACATTTTTCTTTCTTCTCGGGGTTTATTACTTCATGAAAGTGGCCGCCGCCAGAGGGAGAGCAGAAGTTGCGGAAATAGTTCGGGGTCGGTATCTAGTCTAGACTATCGCTGAGAACCTTTGAGCCAGCAGACACATTCAAAAGTCTTACCGTACACCGTCACTTAGATCATGTGAACTGCTTTTGGGCCTACGTGATGCATAAAACTGCTAAAACTCACCCTTTATTCAAATCGAGAAACATGAGGCGTTCCGTGCTCATGGTGCACAGGTTCCAAATAAAGTTTTTGAGGGGAATGATCTGAAAAACTGCTTTCGATGTCAGGCCTTCTTTCAATTTAATTTGAAAACGAGTCAAGACATGAGATGACACTTGAAATTCAATCAACGACAGAATGTTGGAACGAGTAAAAGCACAAGAACGAAAGCACTTGAAAACGAAAAAGCAAAACGCAAGAAGAAGAAGGAATTATGTGCGGTTTGGAACAAGAATGTGGGCGGGGCGAGCCTTCTAACAAAGTTTCAAAAACCTCAGAGGGCACGCTTCTTTTAGCTGTTTTCATTCTCCTCCTCCGCCTAACCTCGACGCCCTGAACGTGTGGGACTCATCACACTAAACTATTGGAGGAATCAAAGGACAGACGACGGCAACTCGAGCGATATAGCGGAATGATCATTAAACCGTCGATTTTCTTACATTTCGGTTGCGTTCTGAGCTGACTTGAGCCGTCCGTCATGTGGAAATGGTAATGGGACAGATGACTTGCCAGAAAAAAACAGATCACGTTCTGATTGAAATTCGAAAAAAGAAGAGAAAGTCGGGGAGAAATCAATAAGTCACACGATGAATTGTGGAAGGAATTCGTCACTTTTTAGTCACCAAGTGACGGTTTTATAGAATGATGAGAACAGACATTCCCAAGAAATATCATAAGCTGATTTCCCATCATATCTCCATCCTCCAGCTTAAAAGAACATCTGGTTTGTGATCAATTTCAGCTTGAGAAAAGAAAAAAAGAAAAAAATGTCTGGAACACTAGAACACAATCCTGAAGCCCTTCGGCGAAAGAAGTTTGTCACTTTGTCACCTTTAGAAAAAACTGAAAACAAATAATTGGAGCAGCAGGGCAATAAAGCTCGTAAAATTGGGGTGAGAGAGAAAGAAGTTCCGCGTCAAAAAAAAACAATAAATTTGGCTGGGTGAAGGAGGGAATCATCAATTTTTGGTCCCCAGACGCAACATCGAGTTTGTTAATTTGTTATAGATCTAAAAATAGAAAATTCATACAAGTTCAAGGTTGTTTTGTTTTTTCGTTTTCAAGTGCTCAGCGCTATCACAGTTCAAGTTCAGGCAATCGTGGACCAGAAACAAATGCTCAGTGGAACGACTTTTTCGTTGTTGCAACTGGGCGCACGTCCCTCCATTTGGTTGTTTATACGTTTGTTCCAATTAAATCTTATGTCCAGACCCTCCTTTTCACTGGGTTGTGTCTCCCAACCTGATGATATTTCGACATCTTAATGGTCACCCACTTCTCTTCAAAATTTCAGTAATGTTATCCATGTCTAAACTAGAGTTATTTCTTCTTTTGGACAACAGAGCAGCACCATTCCAAACCTCCAATTAGTTAGTTTCGGGAAAATTCTGCATTCCGAGAACAATGCGCAGTGAAGCAGAGATACCGACAAGCCACGCCTTTTTTATCACGCTCCGCTCCTGCAGAGTATTCAATCTCGAAATCCCAACCAGTTTCCATCATGTTTCTCCTTTCGGAGAGAATCATGACTGTCACACTCTTCCTCACCGGTTTAGGCCATCTGAAAGTAGATACGCCTGAAAATTACATGCAAGTTGCCAAGTTCTTTGAACCAGAAGCAAGATCGATGTTCAACTCCCCACAAGCCATTGTGTGTGTTACTACCATCATGTCCAGCGTAATGATGGATGATATGAATATCCTCAAGATGCCCTCACCAACACTTTCCGGTTTTGCGCAGATTGTCTTCTGGTTGGCACTAATTTACGTCAAGTGAGTTAGAGTCTACTTTCCAAATAAAAAGAACTGTTATAGCACTCCGAATGTTTACCAAATGGATATTCCCGAAGAAAGATATGTAGGACTGAACACACTTAACGACATCGCCTTCTTCATGGTTCTGATTAATGCTCTGTACCATGAATTTGATTTCTCGGGATACAATACGCTGATCTACATCATCACGTCGATCTTCTACTACAACATGTCTCAAGAAGTCGCTTTTGCTGACACTGTCATGCAAGACCCCCAAGAATTCGATGATCTCCGTTTCATCACTGCCCCTGATCTGTTGATTCGTTTGATGCGTTGGGTCGTCTTCGCACTGAGCTTCAGAACCTACTTAGCAATCAGTTATGGATTCATGGTAGGATGCTTCTACATCGCCTGTGCCCTCGAGCGCTACCGGTGAGTAATCAAACAGTTTTATTGCTCCTAGTTCCAACTTTCAGCTCACTCTCGGAAGAAGTTCGTCGCGAAAAGAAGGCTATCATACCGTTCATATTGTGAGACGACGTCCTCGTCTTCTGCCGTCATGCTTCGTCTTCTACTCCTCGAATCACCTATTCCTTCTTATTTTCAAGTTATCCCACTATACTATTTTGATAAACATCCTCTCCTCATATGACTATTACCAAAGTCCAGAATACGAGATCAACTGATCTAACATCTGACCGAGTACTCTATCATTACCACTACTAATTAGTCTTCGTGCAGCGCGGCATTTGAAAAAGACCACGTGGGGAAGAAAGGATTCAAATAAGTCACGCCTCCTCAGTCATGATGAAGCTTCCCATTCTGATCTGAATCAACCAACTACCTCACTGATCAAACTTTGCTCATCATGTTTCAAGAAGTGGAGTTTGTCGCTACCTCGGCTTTAGTCTTAATCGGCGTATTCTTCTTGTTCCGAAAAGTTCCGAACGAGGTCATGAAAGCTGCTGTGTTGTTCGATATGCAGTCAAGATCCATCTTCCACCCAACCCTGTTCCACGAAATTCTGACGGCAAAGGGCGTTGTGCTCTGTATTTTCTCGAAATTGTTCACGGACATCCCTGCTGAGGAGGTTTCTTCTGTAGTGACGGCACACCTGGAGCTACCTGCTGGAGGAAACAGGTATGACCTAGTGACGTTTGGGGGAGAGGGAATCGGCTCTGTTCGGGAAAAGAGGGCCCTTAGGAAAAAAGAGGACCCAGGAGGACCCATGAAAAATTAAGAGGACCCACCAAAAAAGAGGACCCATTCCATGAAATAAAAAGGACCCAAAAAAATAAAGAGGACCCAAAAAAATAAATGAGGACCCCCAAAAAAATAAAAGAGGACCCCCAAAAAAATAAAAGAGGACCCCCAAAAAAAATTAAAGAGACCCCCGAAAAATTAAGAGGACCCAAAAAAAATTAAAAGGACCCAGATCCAAAATTTCATTTATTTCAGTGCAATAATAATGATTTTTTGGATTCGGGTCCTCTTAATTTTTTTGAGGTCCTTTTTTATTTTTTTGGGTCCTCTTAATTTTTTTGAGGTCCTCTTTTATTTTTTTGGGTCCTCTTAATTTTTTTGAGGTCCTCTTTTATTTTTTTGGGTCCTCTTTATTTTTTTTTGGGTCCTTTTTATTTTTTGGGTCCTCTTTTTTGTTATTACGGGTCCTCTTAATTTTTCATGGGTCCTCCTGGGTCCTCTTTTTCTGGAAGGGTCCTCTTTTCCCGAACAGAGCCGGGGAATCTTGTGCGCGTCCTGAGGCGTAAACTATTCTGGATTGAAGATTTGAGTAATGGTCCAGCAACGCTTGCAGTCAACCTGTAGCAGTTGTTTGGCTGCTCAGCGAAACTCAGCAACTTTTACACAAACGTTTCACAACTTCTACACGGTCCTTACGAAATTGCTTCGCGGGCATTGTGAAGCAATTGGGTGAGATCTGTGAAGAAGTTGCGGAAGGTGTGCCAGAGTTTGCAAAGAAGTTGCAAAGAAATTTCAAACGATGTTTGTGCAAAAGTATCTGGTGGCCCAAGCATTTGCGTAATAACTGCTTGCCGGTCAGGAATCTGCAAAAAAGTTGAAGCCGGTTTAAGAGTCTGCGTGGAAGCTGTCACAAGACTTTTGTGACATTTGCTGCGTAAAAGTTGCAGATGAACTGAAAGTTAGCGTAGAAGTTGCTGCCACGGGCAAACGTTGTGAAAAAGTGGCGGGAACACAAAGAATACGCGTAGAAGCTGCGAAAACACATAAAGGTTGCGAAGAAGTTGTGGTCGGCCGTTATGAGTGTGTTTAGGATTGCGTGAAAGTTGTGAGACCTCTAAAGTTTGCGTAGAAGTTGACGCTTTTTGCCGAGTGTGCACTTGGAACCCCTGAATGGTGGGTCTGAGGGGGGAAACTGCATGGATAGAGCGGAAAAGAGGCGTTCGACTGAAAATAGAGAATTTTCACAGTACCTACAAGCTTTCCAACGATCCGTGGAGCTATGTGTGGAACGGAACGTCGACAACTCCTACCGTCTTATGGATCTTGTTTATTCTGTACTCAACCAAGTAATTTATTATCAACTTTTCTTCCATTAAAATCTTATTTTAGGAAATCTGTAGATTACAAATTGCGTCCGCCTCTAAAAGAAGTTGTCGTTTATTTTTCTCTCAACGAAATCTGCTTCTACGCCGTCCTCTATCAACGTTTCTTCCTCTCGTCTGATCTTAAATCCGAATACGATTACGTAAATGAGTACCTGCTCTACGGGCTCTCTGCGTACGCTTACTACTGGTCCCGGGTGCAAGTTCGTATGTATGATGCTTGTATATATCATCCGAATCGTGTAAGGATTCCGAAAGGGCATTTACCGGTGTGTTCCTGGTCAGAGTTTCGAGAAGCATGTCGTAACAGGGGAATCCTGTTCCGATTCGTCACATCTCCACATCTACTCTGCCGAATGTTCCAAGTAATCGCTTTCGGAGTTGGGGCAAGAAGCTATCTTGGGTATGGCTATGCGTTTATGGTCTCGTGTTTCCACCTATCCGCCGGCTTGCAACATCATCAGTGAGTTGTATTTGAGAAAAAGTCGATACCCCAGTTTTTAGTTTGCTGCGAGAACAAGTTCGTCTCGGAAAGAAAGCCATCATTCCATTTCTTCTTTGATTGACTCTCCAGCTTCCCTGCCCCCTGTTCTTCATCATATCCTGCAGGTATTATTGATTTCATCTTATAAAAGCAGTCAACCGAAGAATTCCGGGCGTGAGATTCTTTTCCAAAGACCGATAATTCCACGCCAAGACAGTAGAATTCACACAAAAGTTTTAGAAACTATCGCGCTCAATTGATTGTAGTTTACTCGTTTTAGCCCTCTGATCACTAGCGTTATCATCGCAATTAGTATCTCCAGCAAGGTCTCTCCGCTAATCTCAAATTAGAGTGCGCTGCCGCCGAAATGTACTTCGTATCATCTGCTCGGCGTTGTGCTCCTGATAAAGACAAAAGAGACGCAGAAGGATAAATTGGTACCTACGAGACGCGCACACCCAGTTTCTCACCCGCATGCGCGCGCGCCGAGTTCATCGAGTGTGATATCCATTCTTATTATGGAGTCTCCAACCGGCTACCTGGACACCCTCAGGTATCTGCTAGAGATGTGGGAATGGATCATCTGTGCAGCGTTTATCATCCGTGGAACGCTGATGCTTTTCGAGTGCAGAAACGAATGCTTCCTCCCGAGTATTGAGTATTATTTTGACCTCCGTTCCCGCTTATTCCTGAAGGAAAACATCGAATTGAAGATTACCTACCTCTTGTTCTTCCCCATCGTCGCATCCTACTTCTCCCGTTCCCTGGCCTGGTCTTTCACCTACGCGTTGATAATGCTTGGACTAATGTGTGTTGCGTAAGTTTTCATTTCAAATCTCACATCTGAAACCCTCTATGTTTTCAGGAAGTACACCGAGGCTCCAATACCCGACAAAGACTTCTCTGGCTACATTTTCTACAACGAGGGAGTGTTTCACACAATCCTTATCCGCGCGCTGCTATCACCTCCATCTCTCAACATATGGAGTTGGTTATGCTGTATAATTGGCTTGGTCGCATTCAACGGCGGCGCTCACAGCACGCATCTCTACACCACAGCCATCGAAATGTCAAACTTCCACAGCGACTTCTTCCACGGACTCCTCACCCCACGACCTCCACTCAACGAACTTATCAAATCAGCTCTGGAAGATGGTTTCCTGAGCAAGTTTGTCACTGCTCCACATCTCTTCTGCCGCGTCATTCAATGGTGGGGATTTTTCCTCATCTGCCAGAACATGATCACCTTCTCTCACGCCTACATGGTAACTTGCTACTGCATCTGCAGCGCCATCGTCCGTCACAAGTGAGTTTGCGTGTTCCTGACTTTAGTGTGCAACTTTTCTTTCAGGTTCCTTTCTCAATACATCCCAACCGAGCATACCGCCATCTTTCCCTTTCTTCTCTGATCAACAACCGACTCCACTTCAAAAACAGAATAAATTTCAAAGTATATTGTTCACTATTCAACTATCTCTCACAATTTTGAAACTTGACATATTATTACTTTATGATTACCCAATAAACATTACAAAACGCAAATCACTTTAGCTGTAAGTACTAGAGGTACTATGGAATGAGGGTACTACTTTTATTGAAGAAATATCTGCAATCACACTTTCTGACGGAGAAACCCAATCCCAATGCGCTGTCAATCTTAAAAAAGATTATGGCATCTCAAAAACCTTGACTTTTGTGAATATGTTGATCAACAGCAGAAACCAGCCAACAAATTGAAAAGATTAACACCTAGAAGATTCAGAACCTCCGGGCAAAAAACACCTTTGCAATGCAAAAAAGAATAAAAAGTGGGGGCCCAGGTGGAACCGAACCAAGTAGGTATTAATTCTACCGGAACGCAATGAGCGAACTCAACCACTGGACCACAGGGGCCCCCGTTGACGCGCTGGCTAGTTGCGTATTTGAGAAGGGGGGGGGGCAGACAGGACCATACAAGTCGTCTCGATGAATCTGGAATGGGGAAGTGTTCTCAGGTAACCCCGATTAATGTAAATTTTGTCCGTGTATCAAATTGCATTGATTGTTTTCATTTCGAATCGTCTACCGGTGACTCCGCTCACTTCTATAAACATTTCCTCGTTCTCTATATTCTCTTCCAATCACACGTTTCATCTCCTTTTCATTTTTCTCAGGACATTTATAAACGTACTATTCAAGACTTATTTCACTTATTTCTCGGAAGATACACGTCCTGTCACCTCGGATCAGTTTACGAGCTCTTGTTTTCAAAAATCTCCACGAGTCATTTCGGAATAGGGACATGTGTTCCAAGACGCAAAACAAGCTGTCCGGTGATTGCGTACCATTTCCATTGCACTCTCCATCACCCATTCTACTTTCACTCCAACAATCCACACACCATTTGATCATTTCACTGTTTGCCTAAACTCTCCTTTCCCGTTGCCTGAGTATTCAACGCTCCAATGCTGCAGATGTTTTTGAATTATACGCAGCCAATTTGTCCGGTAATGGGAACTCAGATTTTAGGCCTATCTCTCTTTATCTCGCCGTTTTTCAAGCTCCTTCAACCGTTTTTTCCCCTTTTTTCACGAAATCAACTGCGAAAAGTTACAGTCGACTCGATGGAGTCTTTCGCAAACTTCTTCCGTGGTCTCGGCCCATACATGGTGTACTTCGAGATTGGCAAGTACCTCTCTTTCGCGGGATTCCTGTATATGGTGGCGGCTCGCCTTAATCTCATCAACTTCAAGTCCATCCGACAGCCTCTCCTGACTACGGAAGCCGCGATAAAAGTGTGGATCCTGAAGAACATCCCCTACGTAATCTTCCTTTCTCTCGGTGTTATCTTCGGAACCAGCATCGTCGGATGCCTTTCAAACCTTCTCCTCTTGATCAATGTGATAATCGCGTGAGTTCTGTAGAGTATCGACGCAACTGAGCAATATTCCTTTTCCAGCTACAACTACTACCCCCGCAATAAGTTGGTCTACCTAGGAATGACTCACTCCGAAATCGCCCGTCAGTTCCTCAGAAACGTGTTCCTGGCCGGGTACCTCAGCATCTGGAATACGCTGTTCCAGAGGGATAGCGAGCACTTCAGGACCGAAGAGATATTCATCATGGCTTTCGGATGTCTCGTCTTCTTCTCCGGAATGTACTTCAAAGTGCATTACGACTCGCATGTATACCCGTTTGCCACATCGGAGAGCACCGTGCCAATCGTCGGTATCAAACTGAACCTCGAACTTCAAAACATTTCATCAATTTTAGGTGAAATGTTCGATCTTGTCACCGGTCCGAATGAACTCGCAACCCTGGTGATGTGGTTCGGGTACCATATTGTATCGGGCAACCACATCTCGATGTACTTCTTCTTCTACAAGGCGCAGGTTGCCATCGGAAAGGCCATCGCCCGTCACATGTGAGGAAACGCATTGAATTGCAGCCACTAAATAGAGAATTACAGCTGGTACGAGGAGAACTACCCAGACTACTCGCAGGATCGTCAGATCATCTTCCCGTACCTCTACTGAATCGTCTTCCATCTGCACGTCAAGTCATCAGATCGCAAATATAAGTTATTCCATTATCAACTTCTTTTTCACCTTCTCGCATTAGGTTTTTAAATTGGTTCTTGAAAACATCTCATTACATGCAAACGAATAAACTGACGGTGCCTTCATGAAACTGTGTTCGGTGCTTAAAAAAAGGTTTCACAGGATCTCTCCGACTTTCTTCTGTTAGGAATTTCAGAAATCATGCGTTTTTGCCTGCATGACACAATGAAGAGTGAGGTTTTTGTTCTCCAGAAATATATATTCGTAGTAGTAAAAAGTGTTGCACTTTAACCCCACCCGAAACGCGTGCCCCATGCAAAGACGTTCATAATCTCAAATAATCCCAGAAATTCGAGCCCTGCCTTCTTTCCGTTGATGTGTTCTCCTTCTCTTTCTTGCTCTCGTTCTCTCGAATAACAGGACCTCACCCTCCGTGCGCTCACCCACTTATTGTTGAAGTGAGCTCCGGGGTGTGAGGGTGGTTGGTGAGCGAGGGAAACCTCTTGTGTGACATTGCAAACGGACGGACGGCACGTGTTCTTACGTTGATTCTGAAGAAAGACGGCGAAGAAGGCGGGCCGGCACGCATTATGCAACTGCCGGCAGTGCCGTCCACTCTGGCGTCCAATTTTCGGTAGCGTCGGGCTCTCGGCCATCAAGTGCTGTCTGTCTGTCCACTTGGCAGTGTGCCAAGCAGAAAGTGAAACATTGGGAAAAGAGAAGCTAGAGACCCTCCCGGAAGCAAAAACATATTCATTCCGTTGAGAACCAAAGGGCGGACCTTTCTCGTTGTGGCTGGCCTTGGATCTCATTTCAGAATTTATTATTTTGTTGTGTGCTTTCCCATCCTTGCTCCCTTTCCATTGGGATTTCTAAATTTGAAAAATTTGTATCAATACCAAAAGAAAAGCCATCTCTACGGATTTTCGGATCTTGCGGTGATCATTTGTTTTAAAAATCACATAAAACAAGGTCCATCTTGCAGAAGCAATAAAAATTGTGCGACCCGCTATGGCGACCACTAAGAAGCCGGCGTCCATCGCTCATTCGCTTGGGTGCTCGGAATAAAGTTCCTCTCATTGCACAATATTAAACACAGAGAGTGCATACGTTGTAGTAAAAGTTTTACGAGACAAGCGCATACCTCCCAGGCAGTCACTTCTCCTCCCTCCGCCTCCCTTGGGACTTTTTATTATATCCCGCACACACGAGGGTCCCATCTCATTTCTCGAGACCGCCCGGCTTCATTAGTAGCTGTCTTTGGTCCGAATCCGAGCTTCCCGAGCCTCCGACCCCAAATCCGAATCCCATTCAGAGCCCTTCACAGCCGTCTACAAAACGCGTTGCTCACTCTAATTACATGTTATTATCACGATTTATGACACTGACCCTTGAAGCCGGCTGAGTAAACGAATGCCCTCGGCTGTTTTCACACGCCCGGCCGCTAAATTCTTGAAATATTGGTTGCCATAGCAAGTCGGACACTAACGGCGCTATGAATAGGGAATTTCTACCGGTTTTGGTTCGCAGGTGTCTTCGTTTCTTTGCTGTACTCCATAATTTAACTAATTTGGTTTTCCCTACTCCAAAGAATACTTCACCAATTCTCGTAATAGGTCACAAACACTAAAACGAGTTATCTTGAAACAAACTTGGCATAAACTAACTGACTGACTGCAAGCAAGCATTTCCCTTTTTCCTAGTACCCTTTTAGCCTTCTTTGGCTTCTTGCTGGTTGCTAAACATAAAAACTGGCATTCTTCTTCCTATTCACCGGTTGACACGCCAATTTTATTTTTATTTTCATTTTTCCTTCTCCATCCCGGTGCTTTCCTCTTCCAGTAAACAGGATAGAGCTGTTGGGCTTCAAATTAACATCAAGCCGAACTATACAAGACGGCAAAGGGACGGAGAGGTGACAAAAACAATTAGTCCGGAAAGATGGTGACTGAGGGACTAATTAGCCAAGAGGGGACCATACTTCTTCACAAATTAGCACCGTCCGTTTGGACCAGAAGACACATTTTTTGGTGTTCGCTAATCTTCCCGTCGCTGTTTTCTCGGACACACTTCTCTTTTTCAAAAAGCTCGTTATTCAAAATGTGGCCTCCAAAAGTCCATCTTCTCGTGACGAAATCACCTTGCCGTTGGACGTTCCGTTCAATCTGCCCATCTCCCGCAATCTCTTTCACTCCATCACTCATTTTTCGTCCGTTTCTAATTGATCCGCAGAGTGTGGAGCTATGCGATGTGCTCAATTATGTTAATTACTGTGGTTCTCACGAGGCGTCGGACTAACTAACACACGGCTAGTAATTTCTTTCTCCTTATTAAAAGATGCGCTTCACAATGGGATGAGCGGAGAGAAGAACGCGACATGTAGGCGCTTACTGCTACATTTTACATCTCATTTGCACTCTATATCCTCCAGATAATACACTTATTGAGGAGATACGCAGATGTGCAAAGACCGGCCGGACTCTCACGGAACGGACCGGACCATCTGTTTGACAATTGTCATGCGGTCCGTGTGCCCGGAAAGCAGAGTTCCTTGAAAAGTCGCCCGTCTATGTCTCTGTTCGTCCGTTCCCTCGCTCATCCCGTTAATGATTTTCTTGCCGGGGCTTTCTTCTGAATCTGCATACAAATTGTGCGTGACCATTCAAATTCAAAAGTCTTGAACCTTAACGCTTCTTTTTCTATTCTCTTGTCCCCCCATTTTTCCGTCGACACTCCGTTTTCCGCGTTTCTCCACGCGCTTCCTCGCTCTTCCATTCAGCCGGATTTGTGTCGATTTCCGGTGATTGAAAATGTGGTGTAATTGTTTTTTCTACTCTTCTACACTTCGTCGCGTGCTTCCTCTTTATTCTACTCTTGCTACTCTTTTCATTCACACATCACGAAGAAAAGGCAATACGAAACGGGTTATGAACTTTCCATTGACGTCTCGTTACCTTACACCCGTTCGAGAGTTTGTTTTTTTTTTACCCTCTCAAACCCTCTTCGACCTTTTTTCCTTTGCGACTAGCCCCAACCACTGCATCTTCCGAATTCCTCCCCGTTTTCGTCGTTTTTGCCCTTTTTACCAATTCCATCCCTCCTTTTCCGTCCGTTTTGGCCGCCGCCGCAGGTGTTTTTTCGAGAGGGTCATTCATTGCGTTGCCCTCTTCCGTTCCATTCGTTCCTCCTCCAAAATGCTTCGTCTCTATTACCAAGTACTCGTTCCTCTTCGCCTCCTTACCCATCTGTATCTGTCCTCATTTTTCTTCGTTTGCGGATTAAATATCATGATGGCTGCCGTCCCGTTTCAACATTTTTTTCCTTCCCCTATTCGTTTTCTTTACATGCACCCTAATCCCTTCTAGGGGAAGGAACATTTACCTCTTTTATAGCGGATTTTGTTCGGACGGATTCTGATACAATCTGCAGAAATGTCTTTCTCATTTTTTATTCAGTTTCTTGGTTTTTGAATTGGGAATTGGAAATTGTGAAATTGAAATTGAAAAAAAACGGGAGATTCTTAACGTCGAAGGATCATAAATAAATAACGAACGTGCATGTCATTTTGTAGCATCCGTATCCCTCTTCCCGTATCAAATTCCGTAAATAAAAGTGTTCGTTGGGTTCAAAGTGTGTCAGTGGTTCCGAGGGTTCTAAGCGGTGTTGATCAGAGGCGCGCGAGGCGATATGTAAAAACATTGGTGGCAATTGACGGATAATTTATGACAGTTTGGCGGAAGACGTCGGCTGTCTTCTGTCGACAGAGCCAGATGCTTCTCCTCCTCACATGTTGCGCTTTGAGGTCACATATCCTCGCTTCTTACGTTTATTATTCTTTTCCGTGCTGCGGGCGCCTGCTGGTTTCTCTGGTTTCTGGGTTTGATTTGTGTTGTCTCTCTGGCCCAGCTTGATCATATTTCTATTGACTGCATTGAATTTTTAATAGGGTCGTGTCGAGAGAAAAGGCAAAAAGCAAAAACCATATCTGTCCTTCTCATGCCCTCTTTCTTTCATTTCTTCCATACTTTCCTATTCATCCAGGCCCATTGTTTAGTTTACGATAAATCTTTTTTATTTTTATTCTCCCGCCTCATCAACACTGGGGGCCATCATGCGAAGCAGTTGCCAATATCCGCGCCCAAACGTTTGACAACCAATAAATAAACGCTGAGGTCTGTCTCTCAACTTTCTCACCTCCTCTTCATTGTCCAAAACGCTGGGCTTCTTCCGTCATGTGGCGTGGCGTAGCACTACGTTTTTGCGTAATCTATCGATATATTATTGAGTTCGATTCGGGGTCTCTATCACAATGGTCAGCTGCTGCTCCATTGGACGACACCCCGCGCCCTTCCCCCGCCGCCTCCCACACCCAATCAACTCCCAGATTCAATTCAAAGATTAGATAACTCTTGTGTTTCTTCCGGATGGGAAGGACGCAAAGTCTCGCATCGCTAGTCGACCCAAAAAACATATGGGATGAACAGACCCGCCGGATCAGTATGTTTGTGGAATTTAACACTCGCCTGTAGCATCTCTGTTTGCATTTGGGTGAGCCGATGGTTTGTTGGAGAAGGGAAAATCCGCTTAGAAACTGTGTTATTGCGCGGGCTCACATCATTTGCAAGTGCTCTCTCCCCCGTTCGTTAGTGGCCTACTTTGGAACTGCACCTTGTCTTGTTGGTTCCGCTTCTCAGAAGTAGACCACAAGTGCTTTCCTAACCTAATTTGTGGTCGGTTTTAGAAGGGAAAAGGTAATTGGCAAAAGTAGAAAAAGTGGAGCACTTGTGTGCTATGTTAAGTTAGCGAGCAAAAAACCGAACAAGAAATGTGAGAGTGTCTCGAATTATTCATAAGCTCTGAAGCCAAGTGCGTACTCGCTGCTAAACATTTGTAACTTTCACATTAGTGAAACAACTCTTGCCAAAAACCCGCATGTATACAAATTGAGCCAAGAAGTCAGCAAGTAGTATCCCTCGCCACTCCACTCCTCCGTTCTAGAAGTTGCAACAAACTTGAGCTAATATGCAGGCCGTCGTATTTGTACTTGGTGACTCAATGGCGTATGCCAGTGTCCACTCTTCTCTTCTTCTCACATACATTCGTTTTCCCACTCATATGTCACCGAGAAAATGCTACTGGTCAATTTCTATACAAATCAGTATGCCTCTCGAAAACACCACCTTGAGATTATATGGGCACTTCCCTTCTCCCAAACGGACCCCTAAAATGCCATAAAATATGATGAATCGGTGTGCGATTTGGACTCTGACTCTTGCGCCCTTTTCCATGCTTCTCCGCCCTTTTTCCCAATGACCTACTCATCTTTTTGGACTATAAGCGGAGGGATCGTGAGCTGCATTTGAAACTCCAGCTGCACATCAGCTGCATCACTTGTCCTTTCACTTCTTATTTTTCAATTTCGTTTTCCATTGTTCTCGTCCCGAGAAAGTTGCACCTGGTTTGGAATGCAGCTGGCGCCACGTAACCCAGGTGCACTCCAACTCAAGATCCCCAGTTTTTTCTCCCTATTCATACTTGCTCAGTGGACCACGAAGCGAAGGTATAGCAATGTTCGTGTATGTTTCTCACTATGTCTTTCGCAAGCTTGTACTTATTAGATGTTCTGTTTTCGAGACCCTCATGACCACTACAGGCTCTTCGAGCCCACCCAATACTTCCATTTCGCAACAAACTAGGCGAGTTGTCGTTTTCTAGCTCTCTTCTTCTCAACTCTATTCCTATTCCATCCCATTGCTGCTGACTGCCGCCGCTCATTTGTCAATTTCACCAAATTACGGGAAAAAAGAAACAAAAAAGTTTTTGTGGAGATAGATCCATTCCCATGGGACCTTTCCTCGTATTTGCATAGAATCCTTCGGCCCTCCCAACCACTATCCGATCTATTGCCCTCCAATATCATTCACACTCTACGGACATTCTTTATTACTTGCCTCAGGCAAGAAGCCGGCTTCTTCTCTTCTCGAGGATCCATATCTGCCTGGAATTTGGAAAAACGGCCCCCGCGACAAGTGTCCTTCCTAGATTCGGGGCGTGGTCGCCGACCCCTGCATCACTCGTCGCCCGCCCTCCTTTTCTCACTTCGCGCTCTCACATCCCACCGATTCTATATTGGCTTGTTTGTAATGAATCTCGCCTCTCCGCCCCGTTTCCTATTCCCATTTTTGGACTCTTTCCCGCAAAGTGCTCGCCAATTACTGTCACTACCGCTTTCCGTCAAATCACACGTCTACTGTTTTCCAGGGCATGAGAGGAGGCCTCGACTAGTCACTCTACCGACATCCGGCATTTCAACACCATTGTTTGATAAAGTTTCGACCTCTCCACTTCCATTGTCAACGCAGAAGGTAATAAGAGGTTTTCTATTACGAATTCCTTGTATGATTCATTCCAACCTCTTTCACTCTTCATTCCAGCTACAACACCATGATCTGCATACTACGACCGAGGTTAAACAACCTCTCCTCAATATGGTACACGATACTAACGACTCTTCTACAAAGTTACCTGATCTACCTCGGATTTGAACGGTATGAGGAACAGAAAACCCGATTAAACCTCAAAACCGTGTTCCAGATACCGACTGTATAACGAAATCAAGTGGCCGACCGGAGGCTATCCGACAGCCTACTTGATCGCCTACGCCATCATCTACCTATTCTGCATAATCGCGACCTTCCTGTTTTTCACCTGCGGATTCTTCAAATCTGGAAACATTGCTGGTGACAACGAACGACTCGCCGAACGAGAGGAACGCGTTCTCGAAGTGTCCCGCAATCGGAACGGAGAAAAATCGGGTTAGGATTTTACTCATTCAACGAAGTGCCGGATTGAGCCGGCCGAGTCAGCCGACGCAACACATTTAGCAGTAGTATGTAGTACAAGCGGGCTCAATGATGTGTTCAGATTAAAATCGGTAATGATTGAGTCCCTGGAGGATTCGGAAACAAGGATGGATGCAATATTTCATCTGTTTCCCCTCTGAATGTACATTTTGCAGGATGCATCCACGCCATCAAGGTCCTTTGGCAACATCTCCCGCCACTACCCCAACAACTTCATGTGGTCATTGCCATTTTGCAGCTGATTGCTCAACAGCTGATGTTTTCGCAGCTTTTCCGACATGGATTCGTTAATTCTGGTGGGTTGACAAAACGGGGGGAGGAAATTGGAAATATGCGGAGTAGGGGTGTGGCACATCTCATCGCTGCCCAACCCATCCCGGCGAAAAAGCTATAAAACATCTGTTTTCGGCGATTAAATCGAAAGTGTCTTCGAAATCTTCAAATATCGACGCTCTCGAATTCCAATTCATGAGATCCTTTCCGCTTTGCTGCCTAGGAAAAAGAGAGATGTTGGGTTGATTGAATGATGAAGATTGTGCATATTACACTGTGATTTACACACATTGCGACAAGGTCCCGCTGGTCTACCGCACGCAATTTTGATGACAATCCGTGCGGGTTGAACACGGCCTCCGGGAACAATAGAAATGCTAATTACTAACAAGGTGTCGAGTGGGTGGCTGCCTACAGTTAGCGGAAAGGACGGTATTATTGAAATGTGACTCGTGTACATGGATATCCGCCTCATTGCTCTTTATTCGTGTTTTGTATGAATGAATGAATGCATGAGAATACGGCGAAAACAGTCACACTGGGAAGGAATTATTAGCTTATTAGCTGCACATCGGGATCACTTTCAATTTTCAATTTCCAGGGGATTTCCTGAACACTGAGCTGGATTTCTTGTACCAACGCTCTCGTCAATTGGCCACAAACTTGCCGATCGGAGAGACACGTCTTCAAGGATTCAGAATCACTGCAGATGAGCTTGCTGGCCTCCCGGTCTCTCCGAACTTGCTTCCAGTGCTAATGCACATGAAGCTGTTCGGAATTCCCTTGGAGATGGTGAACTTGTTCCTGGCGCTTGTTGCGTATGGAATCGCATATCCAGCTGTCTTCTGGAGAGTTTCAAAGGCATTCAGGTATAAAGATCAGGAATCCTGGAATTGAACAAAACCTCCCGTTTCAGTGTCATCTTCTCCCTCCACCTGATCATTTACGGAGCTCAAGTCATCTACGGCTACATATCCTTTTCAATTCTGTTCCGAATTCAAGAAACCAATGTTCACAGTGTCCGTCCAGTTGGCCTCGGTCAGTACCTTGGACCAATCAAGCCACTTGGATTCCACATCTACCACCCGTACGTCATCCTCGGCTCCTTCATCGTCCGCTTGGTGATGACTACATTGGCTCCAACTGCCATGTATTCTTACGGCTATAACAAGTTTTATGTGAGTTGAATGCTCAACCATGCGCGTGATTGCTTATTCCTCTGCTTTTCAGGCGAACGTGCTCAATGTGCAACACAGAAACGCAGCGAGAACTTCGCAAGGGCAAGGAGAGTATGGAGATTATCGCCGGCGGTCTTACAGCAGAGTGGAAGGAAATAAACTGTGCTGCGATGGATACTTGCCGCACATGGACGCAATTGCACTCCTCGTAATTGTTGCCGCTGCCATTGGACCAACTATCTACGCACTGTTGATTCTCTACCAACATGAACAGAAAGCACTGATCCTGTCATGTATCATCATCGATGTCGTCTACATGTTCTCCTGGATCCTGATGTGGCTTGGAATGACACTGAAGCGTGATTGGGATTTCAATGTGACTCACAAAGTACATCAGTTCTACGGATTAAACGTAAGTTTGAAAAAAAAGATAACCGATCTTTATCTTCGCTTGTTTTCAGAAGGGAATGGCGATTGGACCAATTCGAGGAAACGAGAATCCATCTCAACTGAAGAACTCAATCTTGGTGGTTCATAGAGATACGGTACTTTGTTATTGGCCAATCTTCCAGCCAACCTAAAATTTTCAGATGTTTGTCACGGACGACCAAACCGCCAAGCAATCCTTGCTCCGTGCTATTCACACTGGAAAGTTTGAGATGGTCAGCCCACCAGATGATGTATATTGGAAACATGGTCAGCAAAGCCCACAAACCCGGGCTAAGATTATGACAGAGACCGATGGAGTGAAGGGCAGTCCGGAAATGTCGAGACTTTTGAGAATGGGAACTGATGACACCCAGCAGACTATGAGCTATCACTCGGTAGGAGATTATTTTGAAATATTGTTATTTCGGTTTTCCTTTTCAGAACGGAGGTCGTAACATCACTCAAAACCAGATAAACCAGATGAGCAACTCACAGATTCTGACGACCCGCGGAAACAGTTCACCACCAGGACCCAGCCAATTCGGCACAATCCAACGCAACCAACAGTATGGACAAATGGGCACACTTCAACGCGGCCAGAGCGGCGGAACTCTCCAACGAGGCGCCATGCCCCATGATAACGTCTGGAATCAGTACACTGCAATCCAAAAGAAAGAGCAGCAGCAGCAACAGGCGATGGCGCAGAGAAGAGATAGCGGCGACGCGGCGTATGGAAGAGTTGACAGTACATACGGAAGTTACGCTAGAATTCCCAATGTGGTGAGAGAGGCAGAGTACAGACTAGAAACATTGTGTGTTTTTCAGTCTCGCATTCAAGTGGCACCACAAGGTGGACAGGTTCGTGTGAATGGATACGGAACTTATCAGCAAAACACTCTTGGCCGTCGCGAAGTCACTCCACCACAACACTCACAACAACCGTCACTCAGCTCGATCCGTCAATCTCCGCTGTTATCCGATCGTTCTGGAATCAACGTACCGCCACCACAACCACTTGTTAGCCGGTAAGAAATTATCTTTTAAAGCCAAAAGATAAGCGTATTAATTTTGAGTGAACAATCTCCGTACCAACGCTCTGCAATCAAACTTTCATCGTTCTCTGAGAATAAAGGAAGCGGAATCTACGGAACCAGTGGTATCGGAGGAGGAACTGGGAACACCGTTCAGTGGGGAGGAACTCAGAGAGCCGCTCCAGGACAACCGGGACAACTTCTCTGGAACACGCCAGGAACATCTAATGGACAGAACAAGGTTAATTTTGTCCTCTAATCTGAAACTGTGCACGTTTTCAACATTACATTTCCCACATGCGTTTTCTTCCAATTTTCGGCACCTTGATCATCCTAACCACCTCCATTTGCAGTCATCGCTAACCAGCACCACCACCTCGTCTCAAAACGATGAGCAATGCTTCACCCCGACTTCCACTCTAACCAGTCACGGAAGTAACTACACACCGACTCCCGGATCACCACAAGGATCGAATGCTATCTACTCGAGAATCAATGGGGCCTCGTCCACATCCTCAAACCTCTATGGAGTGGCGTCCAAGGAGAATCAGTACGGAGACAGAACCCTCCAGAAGAACCCGATAAAGTCCACGACTGTGACTGCCGGGAACACAGTACCTCGTCTGGTCAACGGGACCGATGACACTGTCTCAAGCTTCGCAGGAATCCGTCCGCCGACCGGAGTGCTTAACCAGAACGACTTTGCCACCAGCATTGTGTGAACTTAACTTTCAGCTTCCTTATTAATGGTAGGTCACAATTCATTTAATTGCCATTTTCAAAACCAACGAGGTGCTTCCAAACTAACAGCCATTCCTTCAGGACCCCTACTGATCCCGATGAACCTTCTCTACCCACCTAACAGATGAATCAACTCCGTGACAATGTGGAATCCACATACTTCATGTTAACTCCCACCCACACATCAAATCACTCGTTTTCCTCTTCCAACCGATTCGAATCTCATGCAAACATTAACTGCAAGACATTATCATCATCAGAACTGATTTGCGTAATTCCTCCTTCCTCCACTAAACTTTGATGTCTTTTTTATGAAACAATTTCAGTTGTCTTCTGATTTTTGACCTTGTAAGTAAGATGCCCCAATGCATTTTATGTATCACTGATAAGCCTGTACCCCTTCTTTTCCCTTATCTTGTCACCTTCCCAAACGAAAAAGATCCTAAATTCTTGTTATTGTATTATTCCCGTTAACTGAGCATCGGGTACCATTCCAAATGTTTTTTCTTCCCAAATCCCCTTTTCCCACCGAAAAACTGAATTGTCATACACAAAAACCGTTTGTTTCAGTTACTTTTTCCCAAAAATGTTTTCTCTTTCTGTTTTTCAATGATTTCGAAATAAATGAATCTTGACACTTCTCAAAACGCCGTTAAAGATCAGAAACGCCGTAAACACTTTAATCAGAGACGTTTTTCTCTGATAAAGTAAGAAGATTCCGGATTATCAGGTTATCAGCAGACGGAAAATGGGAGGAGTTTAATCACACGATGCGTATTTCGTCACGTAGCACGTTACCCTTCCTCGTCGAAAATGTTATAAAACGGGTGGCTCGACAGCAAGTTTTAGTGATAAGCTCGTTTTCGAAATTATTTTATCAGTCGCGGACAGAATTGTCATTCACATGGACGGCACACTTTTCCTCGGCTATATTTCGAGGCTACAACACTAAAAACCTCCCGTAATTTCAGAATGAAGACCCTTCTCTGCCTCTTCGCCCTCGTCGCCGTCGGAACCGCTCTGGTCCTCCCAATGGAGCATATCCCGCAGCAAGACAACGGATTGAACTGTCTCATGTGCGAGGTCGGAGTCCGTGCCGCTGAGAACCCAGCTGACAGAGAAGCCCACACTGTTGAGAACGTGAGTTACTCCCAATTAGCCATTCAAAAAACGTCTCATTTTCCAGAAGTTCGACGCTGAGTGCAAGAAGGAACTCGGATTCCTTCCATTCGCCGAGAAGCAGTGCGAGAACTACGGAAACTCCAAGCTCGACCCCATCATCAACGAGCTCGAGGGAGGAACTGCCCCAGAAGACGTGTGCAGAAAGCTCAAGGAGTGCCCAGCCAACTAATTTTCAACTCTTCTTTTTATAATTCTCTTTTGCTTCCCAAATAAATAATTTCATCGATATTTCGTAACTGCCTAGATTATTCTCTGTGTTGGAGGTCTTGTCATCCCGACTCACGTGAAAATAATATAATTTTATTGAGTCAATAGGAAATCATCTTGTTACATGTTTATGGGCATTCCTGGAGTTTGTTGCACACGTCATCCGGGGCGGTTCCTCCCTCGAGCTCCTTGATAATTGGGTCCAGTTTGGAATTGGCGTACTTTTCGCATTCCTGTGCGGCAAATGGAATTGACCCGAGTGCCTTCTTGCATTCGGCGTCAAACTCCTGGAAAAATCAAAGACCGTCATTCATTCAGTCAGCAAGGTTCACTCACGTCTTCTACATTGTGAACTTCTTTGTCAACTGGTGGATCCGCGACGTTTACTCCAATTTTGCAGAGAGTACAGCTGATGGCATTGTCTTGTTGGGGTTGCAGAACAAATCCAGTTGCCAACACGACCAAAGCAGCAAGACAAACAAGGGTTCTCATTTCTGAAAGTGTACAATGAAAAAAGAAGAGATGTTGGGCCACGACTACAAGAGGCTCCAAGTCGCCCTTTTATACCAGCATGAGCTCCGTTTGATGCCGGACATTATACGCACAAGCTACTCCATTTTGAACTGATAAGCTCAGGCTAGAAGTTTACTTGTACCTTGTTAGACGGAACTGAAAGGCAACGCTCAGATAATCAGATCACAAAATCTAATCAAAATGAGTTTTCAGTGCTTGTGTTTTGTGTTGCTTCCACAGAAACAGTTGGAAACTTCTGATTCCTACCGGAACTTCTGATTTGTGTCACTGAAAAGAGCATTTTGTGGAGGTTCTGATTTATAGTGAACTGGAAGTTCATCGAAACTATTCTCATACGGAACTAATTAATAGTATAAATACAGTCCTAATTTGAGTAAACCACCAACTTTTTCCAGCAGTTTTGTTTCTTGCCCTCAACTGTTCCACATTATTACTAGATCAAGACCTACGTTTTTTTTTCAGTTTTTCAGTAATGAAAACCTTGCTGTGTCTTGTAGCCGTCGTAGCTTTCGCGACTGCATTCGTGCTTCCTCACCAGCAAGACAGCTACCTCAACTGCAAACTTTGCGAAATCGCCGTGAACGCATCTGTTCCCCCAGTCGATCAGGAAGTGCAGACTATTGAACAAGTATGTATACAACTGGAAAGATAATTGTTATGAGTCTTCATTCAGGAATTCGACACCGAGTGCAAAAAAGAACTCTCTGGAATTCCATTCCTTGTTCAAGAATGCGAGAACTATGCAAACTCGAAACTGGACCCGATCATCAAGGAGCTCGAAGGAGGAACCGCACCAGAAGATGTCTGCACCAAGCTAGGAGAATGCCCGTGAACGTTTTAATTTCAAAAGTTATCAATTTAGCATAAATCTATTCATCCAGCAGAAACTTCGTTTCCAGTTAATTCTTACCGTGGGCCTGACCCAAGAAACAGTCCATGTTTCCTCGCCACACGTTCAGGTTACATTTTTAGTCATGATTATTTGAGCCCTTTTGAGTTTTGGGGCAGAAGCAAGTGAGAGTCAAATGGCAGTTAGTCAACGTTTTGAAACTCAAAACATCTGTCTTTCCTTTCGTCGCATGCGTTTAGTACCTTAATAGTTTTAAAATTTTGGGAATAAAAGTCGATAACCACACTCTTTGGTGCCAAAATCGATGTCCAATGCGTTTCCAGTCTTCAAAACTAAAACTATTTTGTTGCAAAATGAAAAAAAAAGAACTGGGGCCAGCCCCTCCCGTTGCGTATTTGATTTGGGGGGGGGGACAGGAGTGAGGGACCACAAACAGTTCTGGAAAGAAAAAGAGGAAGAAGGGATGTTGCCAGGGGCTCGTGTTACTGTGAACGTTGTCTCTCACAATTTCTCAAAAGTTTCAATTTGGATATCTACTTGAAAATTTCCAGATTCATTTCATTCAGTTTTATTAGAAAAGAGAAATTACGAGGGAATATCACCATTTCGAACGGAAAACTTTGAATAATCAAGTCGCATGCTCTTCACACTTGGGCGCCTTTCTGGTGATGTCCCCTTGAATGTTGACAGCTTTCATTGTGATGAGTACAAACTCTGAAATACAAAAAGTGCAAAACAAATTCAGAGAAAACGTGATAAGGCTGATGAAATGCACCAAATGTCTCTCATCTTCTTTTATCATTGTGCCAAAATGTCGAAAATGTGATTGAAGTTGACCTGTGAGATGTCAATCGAAGCCAGTATAAAAGAACATCACTGGAACAGACAAACCACTCCAGTCATGAGGTCGATCATCTTCGCCTCCTTCGTGGCATTGGCCTTGGCCGCCACCCCATTTTCTGAGCGTTTCGAGCCAAAGTCTGAGTACCATTACAAACTTGATGGTCTCATTCTCTCTGGTCTCCCAACTGCTTCCTCTGAACTCTCCCAGTCTCGTATTTCTGCTCGTGCCCGTGTTCAAGCCGTTGATGACCGCTATGTCCACCTTCAACTGATCAACATCCGCATGGCTGCTTCTCACCTTCCGGAATCCCAACAGATGCCAGCTTTGAACTCGATGGAGCAGCGTGAGCTCTCTGAAGAGCACAAGCAGATGCTCGAGCTTCCAGTCCGTGCCCAGCTCAGAAATGGACTCATCTCCGAGATTCAGTTCGAGAAGGAAGACGCCGAGTGGTCCAAGAATATGAAGAGATCCGTCCTCAACATGCTTTCCTTCAACCCAGTTGCCCCACAAAGGGAAATGGAACTGATCGAGAACTTCGATAAGGAAACTTCCGAGGAGCAGGACAACCAGTCTTTCTTCACCAACGAGAAGACTATCGAGGGAGACTGCCAGGTCGCCTACACTATCGTTCGCGAGCAGAAGAAGACTGTCATCACCAAGTCAATCAACTTTGACAAGTGCACCGACCGCTCCGAGACTGCTTATGGACTCCGTTACACTTCTGAGTGCCCAGAGTGTGATAAGAACACCGAAGTCATCCGCCCACAAACCGTTTACACTTACACCTGGGAGAAGGACTCGTTGAAGGAGGTCGAAGTTCACTCGCTGTACACCATCAACGTCAATGGACAGGAAGTCATGAAGACCGAGACCCGCTCAAAGCTTGTTCTTGAGGAGGTCCACTCTATCAAGAACCACATTAAGAAGGTAAGAAACTATAGGAGTACCAATTCAAATAAGATTTTCAGGTCAACGGAGAGAAGGAAGACATCATCTACTCTTCCCTCTGGGAGCAGCAGGTTGAAGACTACTACAAGAATGGAGACGAGTCTGAGTTCAAGCCATTTGACTGGTTCACCGCTGAGAAGAAGATTTATTCCGTCAAGGGACTCATCGAGCAGGTTCAAGATTTCGAGAACAACACTCCAGAAACCGCCCACTTCCTTGCCCGTCTTGTCCGCATCTTCCGCACTGCCTCGATCTCCGATCTTGAGAAGATCCACGACAGCTTGTACGTCAAGGCTGACAAGAAGGTATTTACATAAAAATTCAAGATGATTTTTTAAATGGACTCTTTCACAGATCCAATCTATCATTGAGCACGCTCTTGCTATTGCTGGAACCAAGAACACCATCCAACACCTTCTCTCTCACATTGAGAATGAGGAAATCGTGCCACTCGTGGCTGCTCAGCTTCTCAAGTCAATCCAGGAGACTCCATTCCCATCCCAGAGAATCGCCGAGTCCCTCATCAAGTTCTCCAAGTCTTCCGTCGCCAAGAGAAACCCAGTTATCCTTCAATCCGTCTGGTTGGCCACTGGATCCGTTGTCCGTGGAACCGTTGACCTCAAGAACATGAGACCACTTGTCCGTGAAGACAAGCGTGAAATCAAGCAGAAGTTCCTCCGCGTCTTCTTCCAACAATTCAAGGATGCCGAAACCACCTACGAGAAGGTTCTCGCTCTCAAGACCATCGGAAACGCCGGACTCGACATCTCCGTCAACCAGCTCAATGAGATCATTGTTGACAAGCGCCAGCCACTTCCAGTCCGCAAGGAAGCCATTGACGCTCTCAGACTCCTCAAGGACACCATGCCACGCAAGATCCAGAAGGTTCTTCTCCCAGTCTACAAGAACCGTCAATACGAGCCAGAACTCCGCATGCTTGCTCTCTGGAGACTCATGAACACCCAGCCAGAAGAAGCTCTCCTTGTCCAGATTGTTTCTCAGATGGAGAAGGAGTCCAGCCAGCAGGTTGCCACCCTCACCTACCAGATGATCGAGCAGTTCTCCAAGTCCACCAACCCGTGCTCTCAACGCTTCGCCTCTGACTGCTCCCGTGTTCTTTCCTTCACTCGTTTCCAGCCACGCCAAACCGTTGCTTCCGGATTCAGCCGCCTTCCATTCTTCGATGAGGCCACTTACACCGGTGCTCAATTCGACTTTGCTGCCGTTTTCGAGAAGAACTCTGTCCTGCCAAAGGACCTCCATGCTTCCCTTGACGCCGTTTTCGGAGGAAACTGGAACAAGTACCTTGCCCAAATCGGATTCTCCCAGCACAACTTGGACCATTACATCATCAAGGCTCTCAACAAACTCCAAGCTCTCCAGAAGGAATCTACCAATGTCATCCGCGCCCGCCGCATCGAATCGGGAATCAACATGCTCAAGGAACTCGCTAAGAAGATGAACATTCGTGTCCGTCCAACCAGCGAAAACGAGAATGACTTCTTTGCCATGGTCTACCTCCGCTACAAGGATATGGACTACGCCGTTCTCCCACTCGACATCCAAGCTCTTCACGAGATCATCGGAAAGTTTGCTTCGAACGGAAGAGTTGACTTCGCCGCCATCCACCGTCTTTTCAACCAGGAGCACAAGTTCGAGACGCACCACGCCGCTTTCTTCTACGAGGCTGTCCGCAAGTTCCCAACTTCCCTCGGTCTTCCAATCACTGTCTCCGGAAAGGTCCCATCCGTTTTCTCTGCTGAAGGACAATTCAACCTCGAGGAAAAAGCAAGCGAGCTCCGCATGACCGTTGATGCCCGTCCGTCTGTTGCTTCGACTCACATCTACGAGATGAGAGTTTTCACCCCACTCTTCGAGCAAGGAGTCAAGAGCCTCCAGTCGTTCCGTGCTTCCACTCCACTCAAGATCGAAGTCGTCGCTAGAAAGGAGAAGAATTTCGAGATCGTCTACAAGGTCATCGTCCCAGAAGACAAGAAGTCCCTCGTTTCCCTCACCTCCCGCCCAGTTGTCTTCCTCCGTTTCCCAGGATTCTCCAAGGTTCAGTACCTTGAGGCTGAGGAGAGAACCGTCGTCATCCCACAATGGCAGCAGAAGACCCAAGAAATCGAAGAGGTCCACAACGTCTTCGGACTCGAAATCTCTACCCGCGGAAGCATTTTGAGCCAGTGGACTCTTGAGAACTGGCTTCTTGCGGAGCAAGACATCGAAGTGACCGTCGAGAACAAGAACCGTCCAGCCGAGTTCTCCGCTCGTCTTATTGTTTCCCGCTTCGTGCCAACTGATCTTTCGGAAATCGAAACCGATGGATTGCTGCAGCAAATTCCGCAAGAGAATACCGAAACCCGCCGTCAGTTCACAAAGATGGTCAAGAACATCCAAAAATCTGACGGATACCAGAACCTGATCATTGTGAACCTCGAGGCTCCACGTGACTATTCGTTGAACACCAAGATCAGCACCATCTGTGACGAACAAGTCCGCATGTGCCAATGGGATGTTGTGATCCGTCGCTCCCCAATCTCCGATGAGACCAACGAGTGGACCCTCCATTCCCAAATCACTGCTCTCCGCCCGGAAATGACTTCTTCTCTCCGCCAGTTCCGTGAACAGAAACACCGCGAAGCTCGCCTTCGTGTCACCTCTACTTGGGGATCCCAAAAGAAGAACCAACTCACCTTCAACGCCATTCTCGAACAATCCAAGGAGCAGAAGAAATACGAGCACAACATTGAGCGTCAGTTCAATGGAATCCCAGAGTACGAGCTTCTGATCAAGGCTGCCCGTCTCAACCAGATCACTGCTACTGCTGACTACAAGTTCACCCAGGAAACTGAGCAAACCATTGCTCGTTGGTTCAACCTTTTCAAGACCTACAACTTCTGGACTGTCTCCACCCGCCCAGAGAACAACGAGGAGAACATGGTCACTCTTCAACTCACCGTTGAGCCAACCACTCTTCAATACGTCAACGTCTCTGTCGGAACTCCAAACTCGCGTGTTGAGCTCAAGAACACTGCAGTCTCGGAGCTGTACCTTCCATCCCTTGCTCGTCGTTCGTTCGATTACGAACTCAGAAAAGGACCAGTCTGCAGAGTCCAGAAGAACCAGATCCGCACTTTCGACGAGGTTCTCTACAAGACCCCACTCACCACTTGCTACAGCTTGATTGCCAAGGACTGCTCCGAGGAGCCAACTTTCGCTGTTTTCTCCAAGAAATCCGAGAAGAACTCCAAGAACTTGATCATCAAGATTATCCGCGGAGAAGAGGAAATCATTGCTGAGCTCCAAAACAAGAAGATGTACGTCCAGCTCAACGGACAGGAGGTTTATTCTGATGCTATGGATCTGTTCAAGTAAGTGATACAAGCCAAAACTACTATATACGGTTATTTTTCAGCATGGAGCAGCTCGGAGACTCCCTCATCATTATCAACCTCCCAGCTGGAGAGGTTCACTTCGACGGATACACTCTCACCACCAAACTCCCAATGGTCACTGTCAAGAACCAGCTGTGCGGACTTTGCGGAAACAACGATGCTGATGTAGGCTACCCAGTCATGTTTTTGAATCGAAATGTTTGTTTTTAGAAGACCAACGAGTTCAACACTGCTGACAACACCGAGACCGACGACATGGAAGAGTTCCACCGCTCGTACCTTCTCAAGAACGACGAGTGCCAACCAGAAGAGGAGGAGCTGTCTGAGAAGAAGAACTACAAGAAGTACGAGAGACACGAGGAGGAGTCCGAGATGGAGTCTGAAATGGACGAGGAATCTGAACCAGAATACACTTCTGAGAAGAAGAACAGTAAGCTACTCAATAAAGATATCAGTTTTAACAGTTTAAACTTTCAGAACTGATCAAGAAGACCCTCATCAAGGAGTTCTCCCACCGCATCTGCTTCTCAATGGAGCCAGTCAACCAGTGCCGTCGTGAATACGAGGCTGAGCAGAGACTGACCAAAAAGATCCGCTTCACCTGCTTGCCACGTCACGACCGTGAAGCCAGACGTCTTCAGAAGGAGTCCCGCGACGAGCCACTCCAACTCGATGACTACCCAGTTTCTTTCGTCGACTCCGTCAAGGTCCCAACTGCCTGCGTCGCTTATTGAAAGAGCTCGACCGGCCAATTATCATAATAATAGAATCACCTACTTTTTTATTTGGTTTTAGTCTTTCTCTCAATTCCCCTTCCAATCGAATAAACGGTGAGGAAAATATCACTTTCTAAACATTCATACATAAACACATACACGCACTATCTCCCCCGTCTTCTCCCTTCCGTTACACTTACACGCAACAAAATGTGCCCTTGCAAAGACATCAAGCACCAGAGGCGACATCCATCCTCTCTCAAGCCATCAACGGAAGAAGGGAATACTAAAACAGCCATTCTCTCTCTCGTTCTCTTTTCCCGCAACGCTCTATTATTTTTTCGGAGCACGTCATTTCCAATTTTCGACGCGCGTTCTCTTGCCTCGCTTCTTTCTTCGGGCCGTGGGCAAAGCGAAGGCTTGCCAGCCTCGCTTCGAAAACGGCGCGGCGGCATGACTCGGCGTGTATATGTCTTGCATCAAGACCAGGAAGACAATTCGTCGCCGCATCGATCCTCCGCCACGTAACTCCTTTTCAGAGAACGAGAAAACGAGAGAGACGCACTCTTGTTGTTTTCTTCGCGCTTGGGCCCCGTCGGCGGTGCTCTCGTCCCCTTTTCTCTTCTCTTTCCTCGCATTTGCCTTATGCAGCCGGCGACGGCGCACGCTTTGACCCGCGAGTGTCACCTTTTTATCTGAATATTGATTCGCTGGCGCGAGGTCCCACGCATTCCTACACGCACGTGTCTCTGCTTGCTTCTCTCTCCCTTTCCGTTCTCCTCGCCATTTTTTCCATTCTTTTGTCCTTTCATATTTCGTTGTAACAGTAAGACAATTTTTTGATTTAGCCGATGGGGAACGAAGAGAAGAAACCATCAGAAAGAAGCTCAAGGGAAACCGGCTTTGTGAGTGAGATGTCGTACCCGTCTCAATCTCGATCCAAGTCAAGACCAGTGACGAAAAGGCCACATCCAGATCCGGAGTCAGAGGAGGAAGAGGACCAACAAGAAGGTACGTGAAGTCTCATCACCTGTCCTGCCTCCTAAGCTTCCTTCCTAAGTCGTTTTTCGATTTCTGCTCATCTCACCAGACAAAATTGAAACTTCGAGTTAGCTTGACCCTTGGCTAATTGCATGTTCTTCATCTCTGTTTCATTTTGTTGTTACCAGACTCTGCCGGTTCTCCAAGTCAGCCAAAACGTGTCAAAGACTGTCCCGTGACGAGTGTTTTTCACACTCCGATATTAGTCACTCATATCGCGCAATTCTTGCCAACCATCGAGGTACCATGCCCTCTTCGCAGCTGTGTTTACGCTTGTCTTATAGAACATTACTGATTTTGCCAACACGTGCACTGCTACTCGTCATTCAGTCGCGTCGACTAAGTTTCCGTTTGAATTCAAACTAATTTGCAAGTGGGTTGGGAGTGTGAGTGGCATTACTGTACAACTGGTTGACATGGCGGGGTTTTCAGCATTGGGATAAGAAGATTCGCTCGGCGAATGTCAACCGTAACTGCCCTAGAGGCTTTCTTGTTCACAAATTCATCAAATCCATCGTTGTCTGCGTCGAAAAATGCTTCATGAACAAATTCCCCGGTGAAATTGGCTACATGGTTTGATTGACTTTTCAGCTTCCGGTAATTGTTCTTTCTTTCACAGAATCCAACCTTAGACCGGGGCATTGTCAGACTCATGCAGAAGTGCTTCAACGCGGAATCGTTGAAATTGATATCTGCTGGGTTCAACATTGGCGAACTCATCGAAGACTGTTAGTTGCCTGTTATTGAGATCTTAACACAAAAGCACTGTTTTTTCAGTTGCTGATAGTGCCAACGAAGTTTTCCCAAAACTGAAGCACGTTCATTTGGAAGATGTTCATATTAGCCTCGAGGAAATGCCGGAGAGAGACACCTACCTAGATCATGAAAGGAACGGTGAAAGAGGAGCACCGCTATGGGTGCGTCAATTGGAAATCGGCGACAATGTCTAATATCTTATTCCAGAAATACAACGTTCCAGCGGGGCTCCTGAGGATGATCTTCCGCAACAGGAAAATCGAGACCATCAAGTTCATCTCCTTGATCATCGGAGGAGCTTCGGTTACGCATCGTAAGTTCTGCAACTGCCGTTTCAGAACTCACTGTTTTTTTCAGTGAAAGAACTTCTCGAGGAGAACCTTACAATGCCTCCTGATGAGCAAAAGTTGAAAAAGGTTCAATCCATTCTTCTGGAAGATGTCGTCGTAAAGCCACAGTTCATCGAAATGTTTGATGACGTCATGGTAGGGTTCGAAGGCTCATCTGTCAGTAATTTCAATGTTATAGTGCGGACTCCTTCACTATGCTGAAAACGTTCCGGAGGTGAGCCTCCACATCCACAAGAAAGCGTATGGTACGACACTTGTGACACGACTTGCTGAGCTCGATTTGGTCTTCCCAAAGATGCATCTTCTGATCAGTACCGATGCGATGTGAGACTTCCTTTCACAGCATTCTGAACACAAATCATTTGTAGCGATAATGACATTGTCAAGGCGATTCACAAGTTGCAATCCAAAGTGATCAGCTTGACACTTCAATTCTACGAGACAATGCTTATTAGCAGTCACGATGAAAATGCTATCGGAAACATGCTCTCGATGTGGGGAGAATGGAACTCGGTAAGCAGTTTGAATATTTCTTACAATCAGTTGGTTTTAATTCAGGTTAATGAAGTCATAATCGGCAAGGAGTTATACAGATTCAGTCCGTACAGGACAAATCGCTGCATTCCAATGGTTCAAAATCTCTACAAGCTGCAAAATCTGCATACCCTGGGCATTGCCGATAAATTCTCGTTCCTCGTCTTCGAAGCTCTCAGCGAAGAACTCTACCGTCTGCGCATTACTAATATGACAATGACGTGAGCCAACACTATTACAACTACCCAAATAACATACTATTTCATTTCAGTTTAACCGATCAGTTCAGAACTCAAGAACTGTTCCTCCCACTTGATGCCCAAGTGTACAAATTGATGAGAAGATTGCCGAGAACCCTCACCCATCTTACTTCGTGCGCTATGCCGCTCACATCGGTGATGATTTTTGAGGCAGCAAAAGTAAGTGGAAACAAACGTTGGATGCTGTACAAATCTTTGAACAAATTTTTCAGCGCGCTCCTCTCCTTCAAAAGTTCACCGTTGTTCAAAGCTTCTCCAGACGAACAGACAAGGACAATGTAAGTTGAGAGGGTTACAACAGCCGCTTCGTGCAAAAAACACTTTGTGTCAAGGCAGCTGCAAAGCTACAAAACAAGAGCTAGATAGTGGGAAAAAAGATTCTGGAGGTATGGGGAATTGAACCCCAGCCCTCTCCCATGCTAAGGGAGCGCTCTACCACTGAGCTATACCCCCATATGTTAAAACAGGTGCTGATTGTGATTATAACACTCGCTGCTTCTGACAGCAGTGACAACGGAAAGATGCATGATAAGAGATAAGGGTTGCGAGTTAGCCACCACTGATCACATGCCGAAACACTTAGCTTGTGTGTCTCAAGGCCAGCAGAGATATTGCGAAATCGTAGAGTGGCACGTCCTCAATCGGAAATTTGTTTCACGTCTTTTTCGGAAATGGAAACACGTGAATGAGTTTACTTTTTTCCAGATCCAATGCGAGTTCAACGCTGCACATAACATGACCGTCGAGATCGAGTGTCATCCGTTCGAGTACGCAAAATCGAAAAGCGAAACAACATCCGTCAGCCACTGGCTCAATAGATGCAGAAGGCATCCGAGCGAGTGTCCGATTGCTTCTGAAAGTGACAATTTGTACTCCTCACAATGAGGCGACTTCGTTTCGAGAACACGTGAACTTTCCGTTCTGAAAACATTTCTCTTTAAAGTTTCTATGTTTGCTATTGGTTACAAAGCCAAACATTGCATATTTTTAAAACAGCCAACTGAAAGTTTTCTTTTGTGTGCTTATCTTCTAAGCTCTCCATTTTCCCGATTTCCAATAATTATATTGTCCCTAATTGCGAATTTCATCTATTTTTCCCGTTTTTCCGATGTTACCTTAGTTTTAAGTTAATTTATTTAAAGCTGCACATCATCAAATTTTCCATCGTCCCCATTTCCGTTCCCTACATTTCCTGTGTCTCCTTTTATCCCCAAAGTAAGTGATTTTTCACATTTCTAATTATTTTGCCACAAATCCTGATGAGAATTCAATAAAATAACCCGGAGAGAAAGAGTTTGATGGTTACCCTCTGCTGAACAGACACTGATCGGAATGCCCCAGGGTTAGTGTAACTCGAGTCGGTTGTCCGACAGAGTGTTGTAAAAGCGCCAGTTGTCTGCGAGCGAAGGTTCACTCTTGGAACAATGCTCCGTCGGCGAACCTATGTAATATTCTCACTGCCTTTTCCATTTCTTAAACTTTCAAACTCTCATAGTTCATTTTCCCGTTCTCTTAGTTCAGTTGAAGTTCCTCCTGTTTCAGAGCGTGATCTTCGTCATGAACTTCTTCTTCTTCCTCTTCTCCCTCTCCCTTCTCCTTCTCTGCGCCGCCGACCTTGACTGCACCAGATGGGAGATAAAAGTCGAGAGAAATGGGACGATGGTAAGTGTGCAAAAAAGTTGGCACTATCATTAATATAAACTCAGGTCTGTGAGTTGGAGCCGTCCTTTATATCCATCCCCTACGTCTGGTGCACCATTCCCGGTGGAGAGGGCATCCAACGCAACGAGGTCGCCTTCCTCGGGCAAAAAAAGTATGAGTGCGAAGCACGTCATGGAGGAAGAGACGTTGAGCTCATCGAGACGATGAGAATCGACGCCAAGTGTGAAAATGAAAAGCGGAGCGGTGAGAGAAACAACGGCTGAAGACTTGAAAAACTAGTTTTTTTTCAGGAGACACCTGGATCGAGGCCAACGCCTTCAAGTACGTCTGTGCTCCATACGGCCAGATCCACTTCGTCGGCTGCATCACTCCCGGAGGAACGGAGATCCCGGCTCAGGAGACCAAGATGATCGGGAACGTCGACGTCACCTGCCACCATTTCAAGAATGGAACGGTGACGATGTCCGCAACCAAGGAGCCCTCGGAGTACGAGTGCAAGACATGGGCTGGAGAGAGCAAGGCCTACGGCGATATTTGGAATGAGAGCACGGTGATCAGAGTGTTCTGCAGTGTTTGGGGACGTGTCGAGTTCATGGGCTGCTCTCTGGTGAGTGTTTCGATCACTTTTGGACAAATATGAAAACTTATGTTTCAGCCGAACCGCTTCTCGGACGACCTCAGGTTCGGCAAATATTATAAAAGTGGTCCCGCGTTTTTCTTTTGCGATAAACGCGGGACCAACTACACGCTCCACGTCAACGACCCGGAGGAGTAATAAGTAGTGATTCTGGATTGTTTCGTTGTCTTGAATAGTTATAGATTCCAAGTCAATTCTATTCCGGCGTTGTTTGCCACGTCCCCTCGTTTTCCCATGTTCTATGTATCTTGTTCGTTCTCGCATCGCGTACTCGTATTCCCTCTCTCAAACAGTTTTTCATCCAGAATCATCTGTTCACAGTTTCTCAGCCTTGTTACGGCTACATACTGCACCTTACTCACCAAATTTGGATTTTGGCGTCTGTTTGTCTTCCTTTCCCTTTCTAGCTCATCCGTCCGTCTTTTTCACGCGAATAAATCATTTTCTAAAGAATACAATTGATTTTTTGCAGCTCTCGGAAAGAACTTTGCACATGAACCGGATAAAAGTGTAAGTTTCGAACTCTGCTTCCAAACAGCAGACGGAAATGTGATACTCATTTAACAGGTGTGTTTCACTTCTGGTTATTGAGTTGAGAAACGCAATCTTTAGAGTTTTGCTCCGAGATTTTGACCAAGGAAGAGTTGAACATTTAGTTTTTAGCCTCTCACTAGCGGAGGTTTATATTATTCTGAAAAATATCTGAAACTGTTACATAAAAAGGCTATAGTCTTCTACAAAAGCTTCGAAGTGGAACGGCGTCATGCGATATCTGAAACAAGAAAACGATGTAGATCATTGGTCAGCTGGATGCGAGATACTAACCTATACTTTTTCGTCCAATTATCTCTGACATTCTCGATAAAAAGATGATGATTATTCAAGTGTCATACTAGTTTTTGATGAAAATATCGAATCTCGAATCAGCCCTTTCTTTTTTTCTTCTCAGAAGATTGTTTTTAGTTTATTCAGATTTTTGGGGTTCAAAAAATATGTTGGTCTGTGGTGTATGCATGTTCTCGCCTAAAACTATTCATCCAGTTACTGAGGTCATCTTTGGAATCAAAAAGCTGATGGTTATTGTTACATCAGCATCGTTTTTGAAAGACCTCTTCTTCAGATACGGGAAATTGAAAATAATCCAGAAAATTTGTTTTAATTCCGGAAATTGTTTTGTTTTCGGTCTATTTCCTGACTTAGAATAGAAATTAGTCTTCCGGACTCATCGTCATCAATGCTTATCATTCCAGCGACAAACTATTAGATCACACTCCACAGATCACCTGTTGGCCGTTATGGCAGCTTGAAGACTCTCACGTTTTACCTTCATTTCCAGAACTCCAAATAGCTCCTCTTGTACCCCAGAGTTTGACGTAAGCAACCTCTCATGGGACTCCAGCATCAGTGATATAAACTCACAAGGAAGTAGTCCTATCCGGATTACTCTCAGTTGACTAATCCTTCCTGCTTGAAAAAGCCGACCGATCAGACTACTTCGAGAGATCGAGACCAGTTTTGGTTCCAAAAAAGTTGTTCAAGAGAACAATGTGCAAACATCAGTCTTCTGATTTTGGGGTGGCTAAAGGCAAAAACAAGACGAGAATTTCGCGATGAGTGTCAGTTGATGAGAGTTTCCTCATGACTCCGCTTCCATCAAAATCCTTCTCGGAGCCGTAAGAATCAATCAACTAAATGTGCACGTGTTCTCTTGCTGCTTTTTGCCTCGTGAAATTAGACTTCCGTAATCCGCCGGCTAGCCTTTATATAACACCCTGAAGTAAACTTAACTTGCACTAATACTCGATTTCGCTCTTGGTTTCTCGAATATCTGATTACGTATGCTTCCTTCGCTATGAAATAATGCTTTCAAGATGCCGTCACCAATCCTCCCATTGCTCTACGGACACTCCTACGTGGACAGCGTCTCCCGCCCGGTTACCCAAGACTTTGAGAAGGTCTCAAGCACTGATTTAGTGAATCATCATCAATATTTTTTTCCAGACGTTTCCCCTGTTGTCGAGGGCAATGACGTTCTCTGATAAGGCGAAGAAGGCCAATTTTGAGCTCCAGCAGACGCGCGCCGAGTTGGCCAAGCTTCGCGAAAAGCCGGATACCACTCCAGAGGAGCTGTTGAAAGCTGAAGACGCCACTAAGCTCGCTTTCGAGAGAGCGTTCGTCGTCGCCAAGATGACACGCATGGCTGCCATGGACGCCGAGGCCGCCAGACCAACAGGTTAAGATACTCGTCTAAGAACTCACGTAGCTCGGATTTGTTGTTTTTCAAACTTCATGTTCGCAAACGTGTCCAAGATGTACCTGTGCATCTGTAAAAACCATATCCTACTCTTCCTCTTCTTCAAAATTAATCATCTGATGCATCCCACTCTCTCCTTCTTTCTTTAACACGTTCTCATGTATTCATCATGCTCGTTTTTTCTCGTCAGAAAACTGTTTTATGATGATTTTGTCTTACGCAACTTTTTTCCGAATGAACAGAACCAAAAACCCAAATACAAGTTGTTTTTCTTGAACCAAAGCTGCTGTTGATGTTGTGCAAGTGACCGAGACTTAGGTTGATATAAGTTCAATTCAAAAACGAATTAACAATGAACGTGAATGTCTGGAGTTTTGATGTGCTTGAAAGCACTTATTTCTTCAATTTGCAAAGGAACAGAACAAAACATTTTGTACCGTTGACCACCTGTTTTTGAGACCTCTCAGAGTATTGAAAAAGTGCGTCGTAAATCATCGCAGACTCTGATTTTCGCTCGGTTTGACAGTACAAAGAGCTCCGAGTGACAAGACACATAAAGTAACACATGACTCCCGGCCGATGGATAGTGTTCTCCGTTGTTCCAATCTATCTCTTTTCTTGCATCTCTTCTAATTCTTAATGGTCGTTCACCGACGACGCGCCTTCAATAGTTATGCTGGCGCTCCGAATGTGCCGCCATCTTTCTGCCATATGGTCTGCGATGCGACCGCTTCAGTAAGTTTTTTTAATTTATCCCGCCTTGTTTCGAAAAAGGTTAGCACCCCGCTACTTTGCGGCGTGACATCGATATTTCTCTTTTCATTCAAGTATATTACATCATTTTCTCTTGATACATGAATGATAGAGTAAATGCGTTGTATTTTGTCTCATTCTCTTTCTCTCTCTCTCTCTCGTTTTGTTCGCTGCTTTTAGTCCCGTTTGATTGAACTTCTGCACACCTTTTCCACTGAAATATCATATTTCCCAGATCCGTGCATATCTCGTGACCTGATAGCGAAACAAACGGGAACTAGAATGCAGTTGGCACCAGTTCGTCTAGAAAGTAAGCTGGATTGACTTTTCTTTTTGATGTATGACTTGTTTGTAGATGATCGAAACTGTACTGCCAGCGAACTTCGTCGATTACGCGTTCTGAAACTGTTTTCGATTCTTCCAATTGGAGAGAAAATTTTGTCATATTGTTCCGTAAAGGTATTGGGGATTAGAAAGTCTTGGTGTTAATGAAAAAACATTTACTGCAGGAAATATTTCGTCTTGCTGAAGCTCTCACTCCTGATATCTTAAAAGTCATTCCAAATGACGGAAAATTCGTCTACCTCATGAAGTTGACGCCGTTTGGCAATGTAGCCTTACCTCTTCTTTTCGTGGGAGAACCAGATTCTATTATAGAACCAAAAGTACCTGATTACTGCTACGACTACGTCCCACATGTTATTGCGCGGACAAGTTGTGGCGTAATTCAGGATTTACCGGAACAGGGAGTTCCGGTCAATACAATGTTTAGTTTCTGTTTCAAACCGTATTATTTCTAGAATGGTTTTCTGCAACCTAGAAGCTTTAAAAAAATTATCAAATGCAAAGCGACGAAGACGCTGGAAATAATGCACCTGGTGATTCTTCCTTGGCAAGAACAATTCTGTAAAAAAACGCAACAGGTCACAGTTAAGTCAAATAGAAATCTTTCAGTCCAAGATAGAATCGTCTGGCCTAAGCTCGAAGAAGTCTCTATTGAGGACGTCCAAGTTGGGACCCTTGAAGATACAGAGATTTATAAAAGTCCACAGGTTTTGGAAGGTCCACAGATTAAGCACCTCAGAGAGGTCAGCTAAACACTTTTATTTGTGTAGCTACTCTAAAACATGAACTGTTCAGACTATTAATCGGTCCGTCCCTACGAATTTACTTAAAATGTTGATGTCTAGAAAAAACTTGAAAAAACTGAAGCTTGTCAGCGTCTTTGTCTCCGAACAAACCGTAGAAGAACGTGAGTTAAAAACTTGAGCTGCTCTCAACAGTATTCTTTTTCAGTGAAAAAAATTCCAACTACGGACTGGATTGGGCTCAAGGAACTTCATCTTGAAGACATTATCGTCCCAGCAGAGAAGTGTTCGGATTTTGAAGACATCATCGTGCGTTTTCTCAGTGACGAGTTTTAAGAGAGCCTATCAGAAACTTTCAGTTTGCCATGATGAAGCAAGGAAACTATTTGCAATATATTTGCAAAGTAACGTTTTCGCTGCAGCTTGAAACGTTCGGGAGTTCAATTCTCGATAGAATTCTAGAGGGGAACCTCCAATTCACGGAGATCCACATCATCTTGAATATGGAATCGATGTTAGTCTCAAGACATATTCGGTTGTTTCAGATACAGTCTGAGTTTCAGATCACTCGAAGTGTTCAAGAAGATCTCTTCTCTCAACAAACTCTGCGAGAAAATCTCCATAACATTCCACCGGGCAACTGTCCAAGATCTGGAGACTCCTCGTGTCTGCAAATTGATGGAGAGAGAGATGGAGACCTGGGACAAAGTCTGTTCACCTTAGGAAAGCATTTGTAATCGAACGTTTCCAGGTGTACTCTGTGAGAATTGGAAAAGTTTATCACCCTTACTACTACGAAGAACTCGCAATTGTCAACAGTGCGTCATACTTACACCTTTTCTCTGGTAGGAAACCATTCTCTGAAAATTCTGAAAAATCTTTGCTTCAGTGCTTCCGAAAATTCCGAATATTAGAGAGTTCGAGTTAGCGGACCGTCTTGATTCCGGAGTACTGGCTGCAGCGGCGGAATTCATCCTCCAGAGGTCAAAACTCACCAAATTGACGCTGGCGTGAGTTTCCTGGAAACATCGCATGATGACAGGTTATTATTATTTACAGTGTTTGCAAATCCGGCAATCGAGTGCAGCCGACTGCATTCGACAACCTGCTCAAAGCAATTCCGCCTTCAGTCCGTTCCCTCCACCTGCTCTACTTTCCACTTTCTCTGGACGGCCTGGAAATACTGAGAGGAAACGAAAAGGTAAGATATGCTGACTCTGTTCGGGAAAAGAGAACCTTAGGAAAAAAGGACCCAGGAGGACTCAAGAAAAACAAAAAAGAACCAGCTGAAAAGAGGGCTCATTCAAAAAAATAAAAAGGACCCAAAAAATAAAGAGGACCTTGAAGACATCTTAAAAATGGTCCAAAAAAAAGAGCCCCAAAAAATTAAGAGAACCCAAAAAAAATTAAAAGGACCCAAATCCAAATAATCATTTTTATTGCACTGAAATAAAATAAATTTGAAGCTTTGGGTCCTTTTAATTTTTTGGGGGACTTTTTAATTTTTTTTGGGTCCTTGTATTTTTTGGGGGTCCTCTTAAATTTTTTTTGGGTCCTCTTTTTTTGGACCATTTTTAAGATGTCTTTATAGTCCTCTTTTTTTGTGTCTTTTTTATTTTCTGGGTCTTTTTTTTTGTTATTACGGGTCCTCTTACTTTTTCTTTGGTCCTCCCGGGTCCTCTTTTTTGGAAGGGTCCTCTTTTCCCGAACAGAGCCGATTTGCTGACATTCTTTAACTCATTACTTTTTCTCAGAAATCCGGCAAACCCCTGCAACACCTCATTTATTTTGGTAGAAATATCGAGCGAAAGAAGGTTCGTTTTTGAAAAAAGCGCACGAATGAACGCTGTTGCTATGTTCAGGTTGCCTCGGCACTGCCAAAAACGCGGCTCAACACCGACCGGCTGTTCGCCTTCAAAATGCTTTTCACGAGCAAATCTTCAATAAGTTTCTTTTTGAACAACGGAAGACCACAGGGTTCTCTATAAACTCTCCTCTTCAAATTTTGATCTTTCCCACTAAACTCAGAGTTTGTAATTTTGATAAATTAACCGTCAGATTTTAAAGACCAGAAAACAAATCCTGAGTCAACAGTTCCCCTAATATGAGCTACTTCCCTTACTATTGTAATATCTTTTCTACCTTTAACTCCCCCATCCTTCTCTGTTCGCCAGCTTCCAAGTATTACCTCCAATTGTTCCCTTCTCTACACTTTCGAATGTGTCATATGATACTCCTAACTCCAAAAATTTCACTCGGTGAAGATGTCTCTCGGATTACGATCAGAAAGATACAAACCATCAGAACCCTTCTGCCTATCTGCAGCTATCAGTTTCTATTGTTCCCCTCTCTCACCACTTTTTATTTCACATTGCTTTTATTTCTTCCCATTCCCTTGTTCTGTTTTTGAATAAATGTCCCTCACCACACAGTTTGCATTCGATCATCCAGTTTCTCTCTCACGCCCTCGAGCCACACCTGTCATGGCTCGAATGGAATTCCTTTCCCATCGTTGTTTCATCGGGGGCCTATGTCCGCCACACGGCGTGGCTCCCTCGCATTGATTGCCGACAAAAACGCGTGGTGCCTTGCCCTTGCCTTGTCTCCAACATTCATTTGAGAGACGAACCTCTTTTTGGCCGGCCCTGGTAAACATCGAAAGTCTAAGCGTCTAGTGATCGCTCCATCTAGCCGACGTTTTTGTTTTGAACTTTAGACAACCGTTAGGACACACATATCATCCCATCAAGAGCATAAACCCTATCAGTTCGGCCCACTCTCACGATATCCTCCAAAATGACGCCGCCTCTTCTTTCCCTCCAGGTTCTCTTCTAGACGTCATTGATAGTGATATTTTGTTCCGACAAAAAGAGAAATGTCAACCTTAGTCATGATTCGTCAGCTTCCTCATCAGTCCCTAATTGACCACGAGACTCATATGATTGTAGGGTGGATTGTTTACAACTATCCCCAGATATTTTCGAAACGAGCTTGTGACCTAATTTCTACTCAAAAAACTCCAAATGTTCGACACCTGTTGTCAAAACTTGAATACTTAGGCTAATTCGAATTTCCAAAAATGTTTACATAAGATTGGCGCAGAGAGCACTTGTGAAAGAAACCAAGGTCACCGCTTATCAAAACATCTTGATTTCGAAAATTTTCTCCCCGCCTCTTTCAAGTCTAGTGGAGCGCGTTTTCGTCAATCCCGACAGTAGACCCGCTCTTCCCCTCCACTCTGAATCGTTTCATACGCTAGCTACCCTCCCGGACCCCTCTCCAACTTTCTGTTTCCTGAATGAGTTATACTTTTCAGGTAGATGTCCTCAAATAGCAACAACCGTCGCAACGCGACGGATCACTTGTCTTTGAGAACTTTTCTGAATCAAATACAGCGTTTCGCAAGCAGAATCTACAGGGTGATCCCATGCCTCCGCAACAACAGTGATGGCAGCCCGATGGAGGAACAGATCGTGGACATGGCGACAGAGGAACAGACTTTGGAAATCTTTGAAAATGAGCTTCTGCTTGGAAAAATTGTCGAATTCCTCCCAAAACCAAAGGTGAGTCAGAATTCAGCTACAAAATACTTCGTATCGATCGGTCGAAAGCACAGTAGATTTTTTGTCAGACTCGAATTTTCGTTACGGAGTGTAATCAGTCCATCAATCGTTATAATTCAGGACACACAAGCTCTCGCTTTCACCAACTCTAACAACAAATGGTTTTTGAGTAAGGAACTAAGCAAGAACCCTGTCCTCGTGCTGAAAATCTCCAATGTAATCCTGAACTGTGACCGCGAACGTCGGGAGCCTATTTGGATGTTTGGAGTACACAACCATAACAGCACGACACATTACCAATGGGTCCCACCGCTCCTCCTGAAGAGAATTAAAATTTTCGAAGTGGCATCTCATTTGACCGGCGTCTACCGCGTCGGAGAGGAGTTCCAGTTTATGGTGGTAACTGGAAGAATTTACTAGCCAGGACGTGCATTTGTATTTCAGAAACCGCTTTTCACGAAACGTCTTATCCAAATGTTATGCGCAGCAAGGGAAATAAAAGTTCTTAAGTTACAGTCATTCGCCATTTCAATGAACATGGCTTTCAGTTGTTGGTTAATATCAGAAATCAGGTATAAAATTGTATTTTATAGTTGACTCCATCCCTCCTACGTTGTGGGACCATTTGGAAGAAATTCGAATCGAGGACGTCTATGAGTACCATGATCAACACGACCAGATCATCGATTTCCGTCTCGTCATGGTGAATGTATCACAGGAACTGGTTGAATTGTAGTGTTTCCAGACTTTGGTCGCTCCATTCTGCCTCTTCAGCTTGGTCAGCAAACTCAAGTGTATCAAAAAACTGATTCTCAAGTCGTTGTTCTTTACTGAAACCGCATTGAGACCACGCAAGTTACTTTTTTCTTGGTCACGAGTGAATGTGTTTTAAGTGCGCGAACGCCTCGATGAGAAGAATAATGGAGCCGCATTCCTCCAGAAGCTTCACACTCTTCGCTTGGAAGATATCATCGTTCCATCTATGTTCGACGATTACACCAATGATCTCTTTGTGAGTGTTTTTTTACAAAAAACATTGTATTCAACTTCTTTTCAGTGGGATATCATCGAGAGGTGCCCGAACAAGATGAACATCGCTCTCTCCGTTCAACATCATACTTTTGGACAGTCTCTGTTCCGGAAGCTCGTAGACTCGGACATCCAGTTCAGCAACTTTCACGTCATCTTGAATTTGAGAATTGCGTACGTATAGAGATCTATTCATGACTTCACAAGATGCAATTTTCAGAGAAACCTGGATCTTCGACTGTATTGAAAAACTTCACAGTCACTGTGACAGCATCACAATCACGTTCCACCGAATGGAAAATGGGGAGACGCCATTCTTCGAATACGGAGTGACAGACTACTTCAAATCCTGGACGAAGGTTGTTGAAACAGAAAAAGATGAGAACGACTGAAAAGTTTTAAGGTCACCGAAGTTCATCTTGGAAAACGCATCTACGCGTATGGATTTAACTCCATTGTCCCGTCCAACAGAGACCCGTACATTGACGTTCTCTCGCGTGAGTTCCTCTTTTTTTTCTTTCCTGTAACCTTCCTCAGATGTTATTCTGCTTCCAAACTTGGAAAGCTTCACACTCCACGACCAGGTGGACGAGCATGTTCTCTCATCCGTCCGATCACTCATCTCGAAGAAACCGCTCAAGGAGCTGAAGATTGTGTATGCTATCGAGCAGTTTACAAACGACACTTTTCATTCTTCAGACTTTCCCAGCGGTCAAGAACATTTGATGAAACCCACGACTTTATCATTGCCTTCAACGAGCTGGTGAAGGCGATTCCCGACTCTGTCCGCTACCTAACACTGAAGAACGTTCCGCTGCAGCACTCCACATTGATTCTCATGGCCCCAGTCAGTTAACAGTAAAAAGTTCAAATATATTGTGAATTTCCAGAAACTGGACAAACACCTAAAAGTGCTCAAGTACTACAAGAACGATCTATATATTTCGAACGGAATGGTAACTTTAGCAGTCCCCACATGCGAATGAAGACAACATATTTTGCAGATGAAGTCGTACTTCTCGAAGACGTATGTAGACACTCGCTTCTGGATGTCAGAGTTCTACAATGGAACTCTCAAGTACACCATCTCCAACTGGTTAGACATCCACACAGAGCCGCCAGAAATCGACTTGTTCTAGTCAACTCAACACAGCTCTCTCTCTCCCTGCGATTTGATGTGAATTCTCTAGTATCATGTATTTATGTTTATGGTGTAAGCCGTTATTCTGTGATTGGTATGTGTTTCATGTCTGTGAAATGTTTCCTTGCATTCATCGTATTTATTTGGCTCCATATGGAATAATTGAGTCTTCATTTTTATTTCGGTCAGCAAAAAATCGATAATAAATTATTTTTCATGAAATAAGTCGACAGGAAGCGGTATTTGTCGGAAAGAGTATGAAAAAGTAACGAGGAACGAAGGAAATATGAGTTCTGAAAACTCAGATTGCAGAGAACAGAAACATTTATGCAACGTGAATTCCATGCAGGTTGCTCCCTTCCAAAAATGCATTTCGTCATCATTTCACATCCTTTTGATGTAACATGGCGTAATTAACCACAAACTAAAAGTTTTCTTTTCGCTCAATGTTATCTCTCATGAAACGGTAATAAAACGATTTGAGTGCATTCTTCCGAGCCGGACAAAGTTGTTTATGTCACGAGTGGCGGTGTTGTCGATCTGTAACCTTCCCCTTCCCGATTCCATCTCTTTCGTCGACGCCCCTTATCAGGTGCTCAAGTAATCAGCATTACAAAATGTTCTATAAAACGTAGCGCTAACACACGTGCTCTCTACTTCCCCGGCTAATAAGTTAATCGTTTCAACATTTGGTGTTGCAGAATGAAGACCCTTTTTGTGCTCGCCGTCTTGGTCGCCGTCGCCACATGCCTCGTTGTGCCAGAGAAGCGAAGTGCCCTCAGCTGTCAGATGTGCGAGTTGGTCGTGAAGAAGTACGAAGGATCCGCTGATAAGGACGTTACCACCATCAAGAAGGTATGAAATTCAAGAATAAAGAACCTAGTAACAAGCTAATGTTTTAGGACTTTGACGCCGAGTGCAAGAAGTTGTTCCACACCATCCCATTCGGAACCACTGAGTGCGACCACTACGTCAACAAGAAAATCGACCCAATCATCCACGAGCTCGAGAGCGGAACCGCCCCGAAGGACGTGTGCACCAAACTCAACGAGTGCCCATAAACTTATGTATCTTTTATATTCTAATTGTTTATGTATCAGAATAAAACGGCATTCCTACTTATACTTTGTGTGTACTTTGACTAAAAAACCAAAAGTCACCTGCTGAAAGAAGGGTTACTATCAGAGCTTAGGAAACGTCCACGTGCTGAAATCAAAATTTTAATTGCTGATAGTGAAAGGGAAAAGTGGCGCGTCGGTTGCTGATGATTTGGGAATATTGAACAATCGGTCGAATTGCCACTGTAGGAAGGATAGTCTAAAGGAAAGGTTTTGAAGGAAATGCAATCAAAGAAAAATCAGGATTTTCAACGAAAAAATGAGAAAAAACTAAAGTGATGATAATTTCTTTTGTTTTCGCTTTCTGTGAGTACAGTTTAATGACAATCACTAGAATTAAGAACCGTTTTGAAAATATGAGTGTTGAAACTTCGTAATGTGAATACTGACAGTGCCATATTGGAAATGGCGGACATTTGAGACAATCGGCATTCAAACTACGGTTGATTGTTTCCTTGCATACTAGAAAACGCGTCGGAATATAATCGTAAAAGCCGATCGGAATTCTGCTCGGAAAACAAAATTCCACGACGTTTCTTATCAGAATAGCCAGCATCCAGCTTACCGAGCCAGTATAAAAGAGGCGAGTGGCACGTGTCGAACAAGTTCCGTTTGAATTCCTAATTCAACCGTTTTGCTTTCAGTATGAAGACCCTTCTTGTTCTTGCTGCCCTTGTTGCCGTCACTGCTGCTTTGGTGCTTCCACAGCAGAAAAACTCTCTGGGATGTCAGATGTGTGAGCTTGCCGTCAAGAAGTACGAAGGATCTGCTGACAAGGATGTCACTGGAATCAAGAAAGACTTTGACACCGAGTGCAAGAAGCTTTTCCACTCGATCCCATTCGGAACCACTGAATGCGACCACTACGTCAACAGCAAGCTGGACCCTATCATCAAGGAGCTCGAGGGAGGAACCGCCCCGAAGGACGTGTGCACCAAGCTTCACGAGTGCCCATAATCACCAAACATTATCTTTTGAACTCTGTTCTTGATCAGTAACGTGATAATTCCTTTCATAATAAATTGTAGAATGTGCAAGGCTGTTCATAAATCACATAATGTGTACCTTGTTGAAAACGAATTCAACTGTGACTGAAACTGATCTACGTGTCAGAAAAGTTGTGTACCATAAGACATAAACCAGAGAAAAAATGTAATTGGAAAACCGACAGATCGGAAAAAAGGCTGATTTCGCCTTTAAAGGAATCCGTGACTGACCGGATCAACGAGGCGTTACCAATTTTTGGTCTTGATTTTTTGATTGTTTCGCAATAAGCGCATTTCATCATATTATCTTGATCACACTTCATCATAATCAGTTACGAGCGTTGAGAAAAGGAACTGAAAAAAATAGATAAGCAGGAACCGTGAAAATAAAATGGTTAGGGAGGAGACACAATGTCCAAGTCCTGGACACGGTTTCTTATCTACTTAGCTCAACAACGTGTATAAAACGTGAGAGCCAGACCATTGGAATCAGTGTTTTGAATTCATTCATACTCTCCGCTTTCAGAATGAAGACTCTTCTTGTGTTGGCCGTTTTGGTTGCCCTCTCGACTGCTCTGGTCCTTCCAGTCCAGAGAAACGCTCTCGGATGTCAGATGTGTGAGCTTGCTGTTAGAACTGCTGATGGACCAGCTGATAAGGATGCCACTGCTATCAAGAAGGTAAGAACACCAGGAAATCAGCTACTGAGCGCTAGAATTCAGGACTTTGACGCCGAGTGCAAGAAGTTGTTCCACACCATCCCATTCGGAACCACTGAGTGCGACCACTACGTCAACAAGAAGATCGACCCAATCATCAAGGAGCTCGAGAGCGGAACCGCCCCGAAGGACGTGTGCACCAAGCTCAACGAGTGCCCATAAACATAACAGTATCAACGAATACCTGTGTGCAACCTACTTAATTTGAATAAAGCCTGATCAACATCATTTCTGATACATATCAGTCACAGTTTCTCCACAAATCATAGTGGAATGGGCTGGATGTTGCACTCATGTCATAAACAAATTGCGAACTAGACTGGAGCTCACATGATGCTTGAGTTAGTATAAAAGAAGAAGTTATCACAGTTTTGCATAGTTTTGTAATCAGTAATTGAGTCCAAATAATTTTCCGTTTCTAGTATGAAATCACTTCTTCTCTTGGCTGCAGTTGTTGTCGTGGCTGCCTGTTTGGTGCTCCCGGAACAGAGAAACTCGCTGGGATGTCAGATGTGTGAGCTGGCCGTGAAGACTTATGAAGGATCCGCTGATAAGGATGTCACCAGCATCAAGAAGGTTTGCTCCCATGAAACGTTTGATCTACTAACTGTATCCCTTACAGGATTTTGATTCTGAGTGCAAGAAGCTCTTCCACGCCATTCCTTTCGGAACCACTGAATGTGATCACTACGTCAATGAGAAACTGGACCCTATCATCAAGGAGCTCGAGAGTGGAACTGCTCCAAAGGATGTCTGTAGCAAGCTCGGAGAATGTAAATAAACTTTGTTCAATTATGCTGATTTATAAAATAAACATCATCATTTTCGCCTCGTTTCGAAGTCACGGTTCTGAACAGAACGAGTTTATCGGAAAGACTATGCTTAACTATATGTAAGTGATGCCGGAATACGATTTTGAAATGCTGATAACTGTGCAAAAATTGAAAGAAATAAAACTATGAAATAAGCAGGTGGAAGTAGGTGTTGAGTTTCGAAATGCCAAACATAAATAGGAAATGGATTTATCGATTCAAATGGCAATGATACATGTGCCTTACTTTGAGCTACGCACTAATTATCATACTGTTTCTCTCCGTGTACTTTGACCTAATCAGACATTCGTTTGGTTTTTCATTCTCTCGAGTTGGTCGTAAAAGGCATCCGTGACCGGCTTCGTAGCGACGACACTTTCCTTATCAAACACTCGCCGATCGAGCTCATTTTTTCCACGAGGGTTTGCTGATAATACGCAGTGGTTTGGTTATAAAATTACCTCGTCGTCATTTTATTTCATTCTCCTTCTCATTCACTTTTCAGTGCTTTCTCTTTGTCGCCTTTGTGATAACTAACTGTGACTTTCAGAACCATGAAGACCTTCTTCCTTCTTGCCGCCGTCACCCTTGCCGTTCTTTTCTCCGCCGGAGAAGCCGTCAACCTCGAATGTGACATGTGCGAGATGTCCGTGAAGGTTGTCGTTCCAATGCTCGGACAAGACACCAACGACATCAAGAAGGTATGCTGCTTGTAGTAGATTGGAGGTAACTTCTGATTTCAGGCCGTCGACACCGAGTGCAAGAAGATGTTCCACACCATTCCATTCGGAACCCAGGAGTGCAAGAAGTTTGTCGACACCAAGCTCGACCCCATCATCCACGAGCTCGAGAACGGGACCGCCCCGAAGGATGTCTGCACCAAGCTCGACATGTGCTAGATTCCCCGGATTCCTTCTTGCTCCCCCGGTTTTTCTCTTTACAATGAATCCTTCCTTTATCATTCTATCATCGAATCATTCTTCTTCTTCTTCTTCTTCATTCGACCGTTCTGTCGCTTCTTTGTTTTTCTTTCTTGAGAACGAAAAACTGCAAAATAGTGTTGATTGAAGACGAAAACGAATACCACGAAAAATGCGAAGGCCACTCCATACCACATGGCACGCTCAGAATCGCCTCGCTCAATTTCCTTTTCACCGAAACAGTCGGTCGGTCGAAACGTGTGTCTGTGCGGTGTCCCTTCGATCTCGTAATGCAGTGTGCAGACCGCCGAGAGACACTGTTTGCGTACAGGATGCGCAGGCAGTAAACACACGTCGGAGCGCAAGTGCGTTGGCTGCGGCTCTCCGTCTCCTCGCACCTCTTTTTCTCTTTGTGGGCCCCTTCACGGCAAGGTTTTTTCGCCTTTTCTTCACTGTTTTTCACTATTTTCTTCTTTTTTCGTCTTCGGTCCGTGCTACTGGATCCTAATTGAAGTTTCTCAAAAACAAGCGCCGAAACTGAGACAGATCGTGTGTCCAACGACCAGTAAACTTGAAATTTAAAAGACAAAACATGTCTATGTTCCTCTTATCGCCAAACTAATCGCAACTTTGAATCGGCAGCGACAAGAGAAAGTGTGAAGCGAAGTAAATCGCAATAAATCTCTTTCAATTCGTCATTTCTTGCAAAGTGCAAGCCAAAGAATCACAAAAACCTTGCCGATTTGTTCCGCTCTCAAAAAAAAAAGAAAAAGAAAGATTCTTCTGATTCTGATTGAATTGAATTGACCAATTCAACTAGACACACGTGCGGCTTGCAATTTTGTTACACCGCCGACCCGTTATCTTCATCACATAGATCTCACACGCAACATTTGACATTGAAATCGTCCCGCTGTGTTGTTTGTACCTGCTTTGCCCCAAATATCTCTCCGAAACCACATCTGTTCGCGGCCTTGTCAGTTTATCATACACAGTGTCGTCCTCATTTACATTGCCAGCAGGACAGTGATCAGTGTGTAGTGCTCAGTGATGTTCGCATTCGACCGCTCGGAATCACTGGAAAGTTTTCGGAATATCTGGTGATTGTGGGCAATCACACCACAGTTAATGGCTAGGACAGGCCAGGCAAATAGTGATAAGCGTGCCCCACAAAAAATACGCCTAGAGATGATGATATCGTCACTTTTTTGTGTTACCTCTGCCGCCTTTTTCTCCTACGCGTTTTCACCGAAACCCCCTTTTCGTACTCTCGTTTTTGTACAAATTTTGAATCCGATTCTTTCAGAATGACGGCAGTCACTGCAAACGGAAAGGTCACCGAGAAACATGAAAACGGGGCGCATGCCAACGGAACAAGTAACGGAACAACCAACGGAACGGCGGTTCAGACGCCATTACCTCAGCCGGTCTACTACACGCCACCAGAAAATTTGGACACTTTCGAGTTGACTCTGAGAAAACATTTTGAGGAGAAGCACAATGTGAAATTTGGTGAGCTTTTCTTTAAAAAGTATGAGAAGAGTGTTATCGGAACCGAATAAAATAAGCAACTGGCGCTGAAACAGTTTTTTTGAGTCTGACTGAAAGGTGCGATAATCTCGACTGGTTTTGTGATTCGTACACATTTGAAACCATTGAAACCTAACTGAAATACTTCTGAATTTCAGCCAACTACCGAGAGTTCCACCGTTTTACCTGCGATAACTATGGATCGTTCTGGGAGGATCTTCTCAAAATCACTGAAGTCAAACTTCACCAGAACTACACTGACGTACGTTTTTCGTCGTCCATTTTTTGAATTCATGACTCCTTTTTTCAGGTTATCAATCACAACTTGAAAATCAACCAGAGACCCAAATGGTTCACCGGTGCCACTCTCAACTACACAGAAAATGTTATCGAGCGAGGAGTTGCTGCCGATGTTGCTGTTTTGAATGCAAGTAAGTGTCCACTTGTGTATCTGTTCCATTTAAAACGTTTTTCAGGCATCGATGAGTCAGTCACTGAATACACATTCGACAACCTTCGCAAAGACGTCTACCGCACTGCCACTTCCCTCCGAAACTTCGGAATCGGACCAGGAGACACTGTCTGCGGATTCGTTCCAAACACCTATGACACCTTGGTGGCTGTTTTTGCCACTGCCGCCGTCGGAGCTGCCTGGTGCTCTGCGTCCGTTGACTTTGGACCAGCTGGAGTGCTGGACAGATTCAGACAAGTTCGACCAAAAGTGATGTTCACCGTGAACAATGTCACTTATAAAACCAAGAATATCTGCCAAACAGAGAAAATTAATGAGATCGTCAGAGGTATGCCAAGTACCCTTTAATTTGAAGACAATGAATGACTTTTCAGAACTGCCAACTTTGGAGAAAATCGTTGTTTCCGACACATTCACTTCTGTGAAGTTCGATGCGTCGAAATACGAACAGAGCGATAAATTCGTTTCCCTCGAGGAGTTCAAAACTCCAATTGACGATGTTGTTCTGCCATTTGTGTATACTCCGGTATGTGCTAGCTTTTAAAATATTTAAAAGTATTTTTGTTTTTAGGTTCCGTTCTCGGATCCACTTTTCGTCATGTTCAGTTCTGGAACCACAGGTATCCCGAAAGCAATGGTTCATACTGTCGGTGGAACTCTTCTGAAACACATTGAGGAGCATTTGGTGCAAGGAGACTCTCAGAAAACCGACAGAATGTTCTTTTACACCACTTGCGGATGGATGATGTACAATTGGTAAGAAACTTCGCAAAGAGTGCAAGTTAGCAGAGTTTTATTCAGGATGATATCCTTCTTGTACTGCAAAGGATCCGTTGTGTTGTTCGACGAGTGCCCATTGGCTCCAGATACCCATATCCTTATCAAGGTATAGATAGTGCAAAACCTGACTGAAAAACTTGCTTTATTTGAAGATCGCCTCCAAAACTCGCTGCACAATGATCGGAATGGGAGCGAAACTCTACGATGAGTACCTCAGACTTCAAATCCCATTCAGTACGCCTCCCATTCCCATTCCATATCCTATGATGTTGTTCCAGACACCATCTACGACCTGTCCAAAATCCACACCGTCTACTCGACTGGATCTCCACTCAAGAAGGAGTGCTTTGCGTATATCAACACTTACATTGCACCAGGGGTATGCTTATCGGAGGAGTTTGACACGAAACACAATCAAATTTTATAGGCGCTGATCGGCTCGATTTCTGGCGGTACTGATATCATTGGATGCTTTGTCGGAGGCATCAAGTCTCTGCCAATCACGCCGGGAGAATGTCAGTGTCTGTTCCTTGGAATGGACATCAAGTCTTTCAACTATTTGGGTCAGTTGGCATTTCGCAATGACGCAACTGCAAATTGGGCCATTTTAGATGAAGAAATCACGGCATCAGACGAGCAGGGAGAACTTGTCTGCGTAACTCCATTCCCGTCAATGCCATCTCATTTCTTGAACGACACCGATGGGAACAAGTACCGTGACGCGTACTTTGCCCGCTTGGAGCCTTTCTGGGCACATGGAGACTTTGTCCGAGTGAACCATGCCACTGGAGGAGTCGAAATGCTTGGAAGAAGTGATGCGACCCTGAACAGAGGAGGTGTCCGTATCGGAACTGCTGAAATCTATTCGGTTGTTGAAAAGATCCCACAGGTTGCTGATTGCATTGTGGCTGGAAGACTTGTGTAAGTAATATACTCTAACTTCATGTTTTGAGTATTATGTTCCAGTGAGGAAGGCATGGACGAGGAAGTGTTGCTGTTTGTGAAAATGGTTCCTGGTCAGGAACTTACCCATTCCATAAAAGCGACAATTGTCTCCAAACTTCGCACAGACATGTCACCACGTCACGTTCCAAACCAAATCCACTCCGTTGAAGATATTCCGGTGAGCAACTCGGAGTTCTCAAAACAACAAAGCATGTTTGTTTTTCAGTACACCTCCAGTGGAAAGAAGGTCGAGGTTGCTGTGAAGCAGATCGTCAGCGGAAAAGTCGTCCAGAAGGCTTCTTCAATTCGTAACCCGGAGTCACTCGACCACTTTGTCCAGTTCAAACTCTAAATAAGTTATGCAGTTGTTGTTTTCTATTGTTCCCACTCTCCGTCATCATCATTCAACTTTTTGAGCTTCCAACTTCACTCCCACATATTTCAAGCCTTCCAAACCTCACTCTTTAGAATTTTAGTTGCATTCTCTTATCAACCCCCGTAAAATAGTTTCCCAGGTTTTGTATTTCTCACCGGTTAAGACCCCTCTCTCCAAAACAGATTTTGGCATCACATTTCTCATGGTTCTTATGTTTGTCTTTGTTCCTTCAGTTCCGACTCGTTATCACAAGGGTATAAAATTGTTGAGAACGCAACACCCGAGAGAATACGTGTTTTTCAGGGGATTCATTGGAATTTCTAAGCTTCTCGGAAACGCTTGAATATCACAGAAGTGCGCATGATCCACCTCTAAGCAATGCGTGAAACAGGATCTTTGTCAGGCTTCCCACCCAAAAACAATGGATATTTCAGAGTTCTCCCAGAGAACCCAACATCTTGCTCCTTTCAACAAGTTGTCCCTGTCGTCGTTGTCTCCTCCCTTCTTTGTAGTTTATTTTATTTTTTATGAAGCGTTGAGGCGGCAAAACACAATAAAAAGGTTATCCCGGGCCGCGGCACGGAAGACATCTCGTGGTCGGCACCCCAAATCTTCAGAACTTTCTTTTTACTTATTTTGTCTTTGGTTTTCCATTTTTCATCGTCACAGGCCATTAGAGAGCGCGTGGAACCGACCAATTACATGGAAAGGCGCGGCTGCTGAAAAAGTCACCAAAATGCTAATTCACTACGTTTCCTCTGCTCTGCCAAATCTAATTTTCATCTGTTGGTGGGCGGGACCGAGTTCTTCTTCCTGTAGCGTGGTCGTTGCCCCCAACTCAACTTGTTGAGCCGGACATAACATCGTCTTCCGTTTCTTTCCACTGGTCGTTCGTTCCGTTTCGTTCTTCGTTCCACCAGGCAAAAAATGAAAAATGAAAATGAGAAGCTGGCGGTGCCCCTTGTCCCGGTCCTCTGTTCCGAAATGAATGGCAGATGTGTAGAATCATGAATGAATCAAGATTTTCTCATCAAGTTCAGCATTCCCTCCTGTGTTTTCCGTAGCGTCTCATCTTCCGTTCTCCGGTTTTTTCTTCATCTCATCATCTTCTCCTTCCAGCGTTCAAAACCAAAACAACAACTTTTATTCATCATCTTCCATGCTATAAATCCGTTTTGAATAGCCCTCATTCCAGGTTGCTATCAATTCTTCAACCCTTTGATCTCTCTCCAATGGATTCTTTGAAAGCCGCCGTCGACTACTCTAAGGTAAGTGAATCCAATAGGCCCTAGTGCCATAATCTCATGATCCATTGAAATTTCGAACAATTACTCGGGATGACGCCATAAGTGACGTGTGGGGGTGTAATGTTCCTGAACACCAGTGTCTACTCCTCCCCTATTCGCACATTTAAATTTAGCTCTTAGCTCCTCCCCCGTTTTTTCCTGCCGGCTGTGACGCCTGTGTAACTGGATACCCACTTTCCATTTTCAACTTCAAGCCCATATTTATACCAGTCCAAAACTCATATTGCTTTTAAAGTCGTGATTTTTGCGACAGACTTGTCAATGTGACGTTTTATGAGGAACACTTTTTTTGAGGATATACGATTTCCGAGCCATTAGTTTTACTATTTTCCTCTCCTTTTTCCATGTTCAAAACAGGAAACTCTGCTCATTCCATGGATCATTCAGATCATGAGGTTTTGAATTTTGTTTTCGAATGTTGTCGGGGCTTCTAACAATTTCCCCTAATGGAGTCAATTGTGGCCAGGAACTGGGGGATGTGATCCTTCCTGCCATTTTTCATTATCGTCGTACGTGCCACCAGATTTCCAGCTTCAGAGCCACACCCTCCACATACCGCCTCTCCTTTTTCGATGCATGCTGAATTTATTTTCAGTCACGCTCTCACTTCCTCTCCCCCACTCGTTCCGTTCGTTTCCACCACCTCCTGTTTTTCACTAATTCAGTTTTCCATCTAAAGAGCAAAACGGCACGGCGCCAAAGAAGACAAGCAAGAAGTCGCACCGAAGCGCCTCCCACTTGCTCTAAAAGCGAGAGAGGGTGTGTAAGTGAGCCGTCGACACATGAGCCAGTCTCTGAATTTTGCTCATTTTCACCTTTTCCCTCCCTTCCGACGACTGCCTGCCCCCTGTCGGCCTGAAATTTTTTCCTTCCCTTTTCCTTCATGTTCACTTGTCCCGCCTTGCTCCATTTATTTCTCCGTTTCCCTTTTAGCGCCAACTCCTCCCTTGTTTTCGACCGCCCGTACACCACTTTCACGTCACTTTTTAGAAGTTTGAAATGTCCCATAGCACCTACTCGAGTAGAACCAAACAGTCGGCTGCGACGCCGACGCCTTCGAAGAATGGAAACGGAAAGTATACTCCCAGAGAGACTGTAAGTGTGTCTGATGCCGTGTGCTTTGTGTTCCTGTCTGTTCTGTACCTTGGGAGATGCTCTGCCGTGAAAACAAGCCAATTTATTACAGAGAACAGTGTCTAGATATTCATTGGCTTCTTCAGCCCTGGAATTGAACTTGTAAGGGGATTAGATAGAACTGAAATGTGCAGTTGAACACATTTTATCTGGATTTCGAATCACTTCATTCCTTTGACGTCAAGTGTTCGCAGGCTTCCCATTTTGCACTTTTTTGTCTTTTGAATCAAAACCAAATGTTCCCAACAACTCCCCACATCCGAAGAAGGCTGAAGTTTCACAGCCGAGTTTGCTGTCAAACTCTATGCATTGGAGTTCGATGTCACGGAAGGAAACTGCGGGAATTTCCATATCAGATTACATTTCCAGTTCAGTTCCATAACCAACTTTTCTTCCATTTTTCTTCATCACGACACTGCGCGGAATGAATAAATTGCATGAATTATTGAGGAATTACCCACGACGCATACCAATTGTAATAGGAAACCTAATGTTTCCGAAGCATGCGTGTGTTCTAACAAAGAACGGGTAGAGCTTGAATCAGGAACTCTGATCAGACACCGAAAACAGAAAAACACGGTTGGTATTACGGTAGCGTGAATAATGAATAATGCGACGGATGCCCCGCATCGACATGTGTGAAAAAACTAGGAAGCGTTTCGGCAAGTGATGAATAGCATTTACAAGGTGCATTTGTCAATTTTTTAACACAATTCCCAAAGGATTACTCTTGAAACAACACGGAACATAATCTGATGTTCTTTCGGGAGAAGGGTTTTTGGTCGAGGACGGATATACACTTTTCCAAAATTTGAAGAGAGGCAACTAGGGCAGGCAAAATAACAAAGTTAATTTGAATTCCAACTAGAGTCGACTATTTGGGAAGCTAAACTGGAGGCTCGAAATGTATTACATAGTTTCTTTATTCCAGACCCAAATCACTACGGCTAACTGCAAGAACAAAATCGAAGGTATCAATCAAACTGCCGAACTCTTTCACGTCCCTTTTTTTAGAGTACAAACGCGCGTTTAACTTTTTCGATGCCAACAACGATGGTCGGATCACAATTGACGAGTTAGAGAAAGCGATGCAAAAATGTGGTCAACGACCGACAAAGTTGGAGCTGCGTCTTATCATGTACCACGGAGACAACGATCGTGAGTTTATGGGTTCCCCGGTCGTTGGTCCGCTTCCGATGTTTTCTCTCCTTATTCTTCTTCTTGAACTTATTTCCGTTCCATACATCAAAAATCGTGCCTACTTTAGATGTAAATTGAGCAGGGCTGGTGGGCCGAAAGCCCGCTGAATCACTTCCACCTTTAGCTTGTCTGACGCTGACGCACACACACCAACATGAATCAATTTTTCATTCACTTGGTTTTTTGTCTCTTCCACTGCCGTTTTCCATCAGTCTTTACCCTAACTCAATTTTGTAATTTTGTCTGCCAGCCGCGTAGAGTAAAAGTCAATTTTCATTTCTATTTCCGCTATTGCCAAGCTTCTCGTTTCAGAAAACGGAGTCATCACATTTGACGAGTTCGCCCATCTGATGAACGGAACATCTTCCATGAGCAATTACACGTACGACCAGCTCCGCGAGCAGTTTGACATGTTCGACAAGGTAAGGATTGACATGTGCAAATGACACGGATTTGGAAGAGGGCAGCGGCAGAAAAAGATGTCGAATTGGACGGGATGGGCAAACAGACAGCTTTGGATAGACAACCTTGATTGTTTTTCAGGACAAGGACGGGTTCATTGAGAAAATGGAAATGATTTCGATTGTCCGCGAGTTGTCGCTCCAAGCATCCTTCCCACGTCAGGTTGTGGAGCAACTCTTCAACGAGGCCGATATCGATGGGGACGGAAAGATTTCGTTTGAAGGTAAAGCTGAAACAGAGTTCCTGAAACAAAAGGTTGATCTTTCAGAGTTCGTCCTCGCTGTCAACTGACCATACCCAATACATCGCTTTCTGCTCATCGCCACCAACACATACCCTTCTACACTATCGCTTCTTTGCTTCGCTCTCCCTAATAATCTATTAAACCAAAGTGTAAATTGTAAAGTTTGAATTGTATACATTTTTCTTCTTTATTAATAATAATATATATATTTGGAATGAAAATGCACATAGAATATTAAAAACGCAAAATGAATGGGAAATTTACAAGAAAACACACAAGAATTCAAAATAAAAATACAGGGAGGGAAAATGACATGAAATCACAGACAAGTGATGTTACAGACAAGATGGCAACACAAAGTTAAAGACAAAATAGGAATGAGAGATGGGACAAGGGAACGTAACCGGTGGCATCAACTCTAAGTATTGGGGAAATCAAATATTGATCACAGGATGCTTTAGACTTCAGCTGGTCTTGGCTGGAAGTCGGATTCCAATGCGAAGTCTTCTTGGTTCGATTGCAGGTTGCTGTACGCCACTTCTGGCTCCTTTCTTACCTGGAAAAATGACGTTACGGGGGAAATAGTATTGGCCAACATACCTGTCTGACAAGTTTTCCAAGTTTTCCAGATGAGTGCAGGTAGAACAGTCCGACAGCGATAAATCCAGCGAGAAGTCCCAATCCGAGTACCGAACTGAATCTAAATGGTTGAGCAAACGTGTTTATGGTGTTAGTAACATGCAGTGCGTGCAGACACACAGTACTTACCGTCCAGATCTTCCAAGGAAACGAGCATCTTCGCAAGCTTCGGCAGAATGAAGGGTGGCCAGGTGTCTGTCTTGAAGGCTCTTCGGGAAACCGCATCTGAAATATGAACATTAATTAGGCCAGAGTCTCTTAACTTACTTCGGGGCAACGGAATCTTGCTTGAAGGTGAATCTCTCGTCCATCAGAAACATTGTGGCACAGTCGCACTTCCATGGGTTCTCACCAAGCTTGAGCGAGTCAACCTTGTCGTAGTTGATCATGTGCTCACTGATTGTTGTGAGGTTGGAGTTGTGCAGGTCCAGTTCGACGATTGATGCAGCCTTATCTCCAGATTTTGATTTGATGTATCCAAAAGCATTCGGGTGAATCTCGAAAAGTTCGGCGTTATCGTTAAGCAGCAGAGTCCTCAGTTTCGGAAGTCCGCAGAATCCACAATCCCTGACCACTGACAAAAACGGCATCTTCTCAAGGATAATCTCCTCGAGATCCGAGTCTCCCGCAAACGCATCTGGTCGGATTTCAGTGAGATTAGTTCCGCTGAAAAACTTTCATTAGTGTCTTCTGTTGATTGCTTTTACAAACCTCATGTCCACGTTTTTCAGCGACTTCAGGTTGGCAACCACAGCAGGGATCTCATCCATTGGGTTGTTACGAAGCGAGATTCCGATCAGTTTTCTGAAAAACATTTCTTCGAATTGTCTTCGCTTCGACAACTTACGGCAGATACTCAAAGATGTCCGATGGCAAATCAGTGATGTTGCAGTTGTCCAAGCTGAGTGTTTCCAGGTTGTCCAGTCCAGCGAAGATTTCCTTTCTGAAAACAAATAGTTTGCCCTAAGTTCATCTGAAAAGTATGAATACCTCCAAACAGTGATTCGGTTTCCATCCAACGTCAACCTGTTGAGGTTTTTCAATCCATCGAAAACGTTGTCCTCGAGGGTCTTGATGCGGTTGTAACCCAAGTCCAAACGGTGGAGAGTCTTGGAGACGGCATCAAAAACTGGTCTGAAAACAGTTCGGTTGGTCAACTACCTGCAATTGTTTACTCACTTTTTGACGGTTTGCAGGTTGTTGTGGGACAAATCCAATTTGGTCAGGTTGATGAAAGGCTTAAAAACGTCGCTGTCAACGAAGCGGACCTGATTGTGAGAAATGTCCAGAACGGAGACATATTTCTCGAAATCAGGCAACACTTTGTTCTGAAAACCAGATATGACGATAGTTGATAGATTGTTGTGTTTCTTACTCTCTGGAGTCGGGTAATTGCATTGCTGGAGAAGTTCACATAGATCGGCTTGAAGTCCTTCTTAACAATGGTCAAGTACGCGGTCTTGAGGTGCGGATCATCGGTGTCCATGACGATCTGCAAAAGATCAGTTCCCGTGATTCCCTGAGTGTGAATCCTTACGTTACTGCAGTTAATTTCATCCATGTCACAGTGGCAGAGTTCGTCGCTTCCGGCAGTGTCAGAATTGCAGGCCTAAAGAATCATTTTGTAACTCACGTAGAGTTGCATTTCGATTAGTTACCTCAAAGTTCCATTCGCCATCATCATCGTCCTCATCCTTCACGTTCTCGGTGATCTGTAAACAAAAAAGTCATGCCCTTTTCCATGACACGTAACTAATGATACAGTCCAATTCACTATCAACAACACACACAATCACACACTTTTTGGGTAGAATGAAAACAAAACACAGAAACGAAACGCGGAGAGACAGTCAGTTTACCTGTCGAAGTTTTTCAATATCATCCACCGGAGTGTCATTGATAATCTCTCGCAGTTTGTCAATTCTGTGCTCTCTGGCTATGGCAAAGAAGTCAAAGGACGTCAGATTAGCAATCGAATCGTTATCGGACAAGAATTGCATCTGAACAAGACATACATACGGTAAGCAACAAAGGGACGTCAGCAAAAAGCTGTGGACACACTTGAAAAGACACGACATTCAACACGAAACTCACGGGATCTTCTGCTTTTTTGCTCTTCTTGGTGCCCTTTCCAGCCTTTTCCTTCTTCTTCGGTGTTTCCGTGTCCTTTGATTCCGTTTTCTTTGGCTTATTTTTCTTCGACGGTTTCTTTGGCACAGGCTCATCATCCTCTTCCTCATATTCGTCTTCATCAACTCCAGCGTCAGCTTCAAAGTCGTTGATATTCAATTTCCTCACGTTCTCATCCTCATCCTGATCGTCCTTTTTAGTCAGACCCTTTTGCTTGGCTTTTTTTGCCTTGGCACTTGCAAGGGCTTTCTCCTTGTCCTGCGATTTCTGGGAATCGTACGCCAGAGCGAGCACGACCAAGCAGAGAAGCACGAAAACAAGTTTCAGCCGCATCTGAAATCACGGGAAATTAGGAATGCAAGACCGGAAAATGAAATGGAAGAGTCAATCAAGCAGAGTTCACTTCCATATGAGAGAAAAATGAGTAAAAGGGAAGGTGTATTCGACGAGAAAACGGAGCATTATTAAGGAGGTGCTCTGCTCTTATCACTACTTATGATCGAATGGGACGCACAGGCAAAATAAAACGAGAGAGAGAAAGAGAAAGAGAGGCCCCGGACGGACAGCTTTTATTGTCAGTGGCATGCAAGTTTGTACAGTGACACGTTGAACTTGGAGTGAAAGAAAAGGGGAGGAGGCTTCCCGATTCGGGGAGAAACCATATGATTCCGCCTCCGTCTGAGATCACGGCTTTAGCTGGCAGATTATCCTAATCTGTAACTCCTTTAAGTGTATGGCCGAGCAAATGCGTGGTCAGATAAGCTTCTTATTGACGCGCCAATCTATATTAATACCAAATTGCTCCATGATCGCTATTACGTAGGTCAAGCCTTATTTGCAGGAATAATTGGTGAACCAGTTCTAGTTTTAGTCAGTTTTGAACTTCAAAATGGGAAACCTTAGTTGGTGTCTAAAAAACGTCAATCTGAATGATACATAGAACGTCATGGAAGAAAGAAACTCGGGTGTTATCGTGCTGTGATAATACATTTTGTGTGAAGGCGAGAGATGTTGGAATATTTGTACAAATACCGGAAAGAAGAGGAGGAGTATAAGTGTAAGTTAGAGCAGAAGAAAAGGGGACTGAGAGCTATAATTTGATTCAAAGTGCACGTTTCGCCTGAGGGAAGATGGAGAGGAAGACATGCGGACTCGTCGGCAAGACGATGTCTAATTGTTGCTGTGCAACAAGACACGGCCAGGCACCACCTCTCGAATCTGAAGAAGATTTTGGGGGGAAGAAGAGGAAAAAGGACGAAATATCTTCTGCTCAGTGTAACAACCGCAAAGGTCAGGCCGGTGAAGATCAGAAGAAGATCAGAAGAAGAACTGCGGTGAAAAAAACAAAGAAGATATGGAAGATACAAAATTATCAATCAAAATTGGTGATGGTGTCAGTGTTAGTGTCAGTGTCATGGTCAATGTCAGAGTGTTAGAAAAAGCGGTCGCGGCGTCGATTCAACTTTTGATAACGGGGTGTTGTTCCGTCAGCTATACACTTTGCAAGATCATCACATCGTCTTGAAGTGACAGCTCAAAAAATTGCATTAAGATAAATTTGGGACGCTCAGAGATATATCTAACAGCATTTGGTTGGGTGTATAGAGACGTTTGCAAGAGTGTGGAGCGCCTCTTGAAATGACACGCTATTTGCCCGCTCACTCGTTTTTTCAACGCTCTCCAACAAATTTTGTCTGTTGCTTTGCTTGGCCGGCCAGTCGATAACTCGGTACGAACACCTATGAAAAACAACTTTGTCTTTGAGCAGTGAAGCCTTAGAACTAGGGCTTCATGCCCGTGAAGTGCGCAAATGTTTAAAAAATAGTAAATCCTTTTAGTCGGACTAAATGGCGCCGGATGAAAGGGCTTCTTCAGAGTCCAAATGCTCATCGAAGTAGGCAGTATACGTGCTTGAGACTCTTTCTATTTCAAGACCAGACACGCGAGAATCTGAAGGAATTGTTGAAGAGCGCACGAAAGAGCGGAGCACTAACCGATCAGTGATTCAAATTTGAATGACATGAACGTGAAAACACTTCTTGATTGTGACGGTGAATCAGAAAGTCAATAAAAGTGATGTAATGGAGCTGCACGGGTGCTACAAAGCCAAGAGGCTGAGTTGTACATGTATGCTCAACGTGTTCGAAACGCTCACGCTTGAATACGTGTTTCTTGAGAATGAAGAGAAAAACTCAGACTGGAGGAGCTTTGGGAAGAGGAAGGAAGAGAACGCACAACGACGAGACGTCTTTCGAATATATTCCGTGTCTGCGGCGTTAGGCAGGCAAAAGCGGTGGGGGAAACGAGAGCCGGGGGCTAATGAAAACATTTGTGGGTGGACGGAAGCAGGAAAACAATCGGTGGAATAATCGATTGGTGCAGAATTAGAAAAAAGGGGGGAGAGGGGGTCAGTGTTACGACGCGCTGTGCGATTGCCAAAGGGTGTTCGGGTGGTCTGGTCTGTGTGTGTTGTGCGCGACCTGCTTTGTCTGTCTGCTACGTCAGAGCGTCTCTGGAGCGGTTCATTGACCTTGGGAAGTGCGCAGCGGTTTTTATTGGCTGCAGTTCACCTTTTCGAGGATCTCGATAAGAGTTGATTTTGTCAAGTTAACCTGTGTGGTCAAGATGTTTGTATGTTGTCATTTTCAAGTGCGTTGGGGTACTTGGTACTTGAAACCAACTTTGCAAGAAGTATTCAGAGGTTCAGTACAACTGGGAACGTGAAAAACGGGAACAAAATTTCTGTTCAGCTGAGCTTCAAAAAATGAAGGGGAAATTCGGTTTGGAAATCTACTCAACTCGACGCGTCACCCTAATTTCCCCGACATTCATGTTCCAATCGCTGCACTCCAACACTGCTCTTCTGTTGAGCCCCTCTACTCTTCCAACTGTGAAATATGCTCATTTCAAGATCTGAACACACATTCTTGTCGTCATCTGCTCTCAATGGGAATGCGAATGTCGTTGGTTCTTGAGAATAGGAGTAGTGGGGCCAGGCCAGGCCAAGAGATGAAAATCAGTTATGTACATGTTCAACATTGAAAAATGAGTTTTTGCTAGGAGGAATGATCAGGATCATTCTGAAAGCTGAAATAATAAACAATACTTGTGTGTGATAGCGTTTTTGCCCGTGTAACTCTATAGGTTATCAAAATATTATGATTGTGATAGTTGATTACTCTTCCTTCCTTTCATTATTTCTGTTTGCCACGCTTTGCTCTTCTACCTTCCAACGTAACGTTGTTTATGTGACGAGGCATAAATTCTGAAATTTGACTCCCTTTTTTCATCATGCCAAAGTTTATTTTATTTCGTTTCGCTCCGTTTCCCCCCTGGAAATATGCGATATTCCGTCAGTTTGTTTCCAGAACAGCTCTAATTTCAAACTTCAAACACTTGGGGAAACGGAATGTGACATTTTTCGGGAAAGGGAAGCGGAGGCCAAAGGGAAAGTGACATCAGATACGAAAAATGCCTTTGTTTGGCGCCCGGGTGTTTGTGACGAACAAAAAAAAGTCCCTGTCTTTCTTGATTGCCATCCTCAGATAACAGAGCGGAGCAGCTGCAAAAAATGATGTAGCATGCCAATCCTCAGAGGTTTGGCTCGTTTTTCGAAAACAGTACGTTCCATCCGTTTCTTTTCGTCTTTGTCTTTTTCAATTCCTTGACAGCCACCCTAACATGTCTAACATCTTCTTCTCCCCCAGGCTGCAACAGGAAGAAACAATTACTTCATTGAGAAACATCGAGCTTAGGTACTATGAATATCCAATTGGAAGGGAGGGAAGATGGCCCCCATCCATTCCAACGGCCCACATATCCCTAAGGCTTCATTAGTTGAGCGTAAAATTGTATCCTCCAAGTATCTCTTTCATCTTCTTGCATAGTTAAGATGGGTGGAAGATGAATGAAGAGGCACCAAATGAATAGTAACTCGAAACTAAAAATATGCTCATCATCATTATATCCTCCTTCCATCCCACTGGTGCCCCCAACTTTCTCTCTTATTTCTCATTATTTTCTAGCTCCACAACCATCAAAACTTGACCTTTGTTGCCTTATGCTTCAACATCCAACTCGTTTTTCTGGAACAAAGAAAGGCAAGAAAAACGTGACGAGAAGGGGTAGAATAGAGTATAGTAGATGGAAAGAAACGGTGTTTTCTCTCTCGTTCCTAACACTTCGAAATACGTCTTTTCTGTTCTCTCTTCCTCCATTATCTTACAAAAAGTATGCATATCGAAATATTTACCAAGAACATCAAGAAAAACCTACCACTCTTGTTTTAAACCTTCCTGCACTTCCGCTCTCTCTCATATCTGCTTCAAATCACACTTGAAGTATAGAAGTATGCGTATTCGATTAGACTCGGCTGAGTTCAAGTCGTGCCGTCGTGATGCGCAAAAGTTTTTGCGTGGATGGAGCGTCCTGGTTGTGGTCGAGTTGGAGAAGAGGAAGAAGAAGGAGAAGAAGAAGAAGGAGAAGAAAACCGAAAATTGACGCACCACTGAAAAGGGGAGCCCGCGTTGCGCAACGCTTTCTGCCGCTAGCTGCTTCTGCATCGGCTTCTATACGCATGCTGCCGCAATGCATTGGAAAAGACAGAGCAGGAGGAGAAGTAGAAGAAGAAGAAGTAGTAGTCTCCGCGTCTCAGCGGAGGGAAGTCCACAACGTCTTCGTCTTCTCCGTCCTCTTCTTTTCTTCCACTGTGGCTGTCTGTTAGTCTGTTTTTGGTGAGTGCGAGAGAGAGCCCGTGCGAGCCGAAACAGCGTTTCCTTGAGAGAGAAACAGAAATGGAAAAGCAGTAGGCAGTGTCGGCGTGTTCTCGTCGAGAATGTCGGGAATCGATGAGATCTCACGTCAGGCAGCGTGAGCCTCGTTTCTTGTTGAGCTGCTGCTGCCGTTTAGTCCCGCGCGGCCGTTTTCCGTGTTATAGGAAGGGAGAGAGCAGAACGAAAAAAAAACGGCACGGGAAGAAAAAAGAAGAAGAAAAAGGGGGGCTTGTGCCGTACTCACCAAACACGAATGAGCCAAAATCGCTTGTCTCAAAAAAGTTTGGTGCGGTGCACTCTGGCCCTACCTCATCTTGTCCGGACATCTCTCGACTCTTTTGTTCCTCGTATCAATGCTCTTTTCTTCATGCTCTTCCTTATTCATACACACCACACACACATTTGGCTCCGACGTCTTCCTCTTCTGCAGAAAACCAATCTCAGTGGAGGGAGATTGCATCCCATTATTTTTTATGCACTATTTCTCGCATTCCCGCCTAGATTATTAGCCCCAACGATGGGAGCGATAGGCCGGACGAGAAAAGTAGAGTGTGGGGGTCTCGCATAAAATCAGATTTGTGCGTGTGTATGTAATTATAGGTTTTGGAGCCATGGTGTTTGCGTGTCGCAAATTTTATGTTCTCAGATTTGTGCATCTAAATTTTATGTCGTCTCGCTGTCTATTTTGGTGCGAGGGTGGGATTATTTGAAGCCTTTTTCGTTTTTAAAGTGCACATCGTTCCGGATTTCTCTCTCATTTTAACATTGCAACTATCACGTATCAAACTGATCAGCAACCACTGCAAAAGTTCACTGATAAGTTTTTCACCCAATTTTCTCGAAGTTTTTTGTTTTCTATGGTTTCTAACCTTTTCTTTCTCTTACTAATTGTCTCTTTCGTGAGAACTTTGAACTTCACATGAACACGAGTTGAACTTTACGCTGCATTAGGCAAAAAGAACAAGGTAAAAGCACTTTCCCATGGAAAACAGTTCAAACCTAATTCAGAAAAAGAGCAAAGACTGATACATTTTCCCCACTTTCCACACCACTTTCCGTCCGTTTTAATTAAGTTAATTAACTCCTCCTTTTCTGCACCAACTGCCATTTTTTCTCAAAGGTTCTCCGTCTTTTTGATCGAAATTTGAAGAGAGGGCAGGCTATTTTTGCATGATACCCTCTGACGTTTTCAAAATGTAAACAAGACTCTTCGGAGCTCTGAAACCACGTTTCGACGTCTTCTTTACTGCAATTCTTCTTCTTTTCTGTTTTGCGGTCATTGAAATTTTGATCTTCTTGTATCCGAGGTTTTCCACTCTAAGATCCCTGTTTTACAAGATCAATCACAGAACAGGAAGTTGGCTCGTCTTCATTCAAAGACAATTACCTTTTCGAATGTCTGGACATTCTTGTACTTCGTGCTTGCATTTCCTATTCCCATTTTCTTGCGCCCGCACCCGCCAAAAAACCCATGCACCCCAACAACTCTCACACGCGTACGTACGTAGTCTGTTTCTATTCTCCTCAAAATTCTCTCCTCCGTCTCTATTCCCACTTGTCCTTTTTCTGTGCAATTTCTACCTACCTTGAAGCCCTCTTGGGGGTCACAGACCCCCCTTCAGTGATTGTCTGCTCTTGCCGAGGGCCCAAAACCTTTTACCAGTCTCTTTGTCTCTCCACTTCCTCTCCGAATAATCCTTTTCCCCTTCTTTCGAAAGTTCCATACACATAGATGGACATTTATTCTTTTTTAGGCCCGCCGACGACTCTTTTCTCAGACTCTCCTAACCTTTTTGGCGCAGAAATGTTTGCAGACGCAAGTTGAGTGATGTCAGTTATTGCACAAATGTTTCTCACTCTCTCACGTCTTCTTTTTCTGTCCTTTCATCGAATAGAGACACATTGAAATACTATCCAAGAAACAGAGCAACAAGAAATAAGATGCTGTCTGTCTAAAACTTGCAGATGGAATATGAGCTCTAGATCGAGTTGTTATACTTGAACTCTGCCCAAACTTTGACGAGTACCCGACCGATCACATTAGTTTCCATCTGAACGATTTTTGCAAACCTTGGTTGTCATGTTTGGAATTTCGAAACTAACATGCAGAATCAGAAGAAAACCAAAATCAGAAGCCAAATCTTGCCTTCTGACTCTTACTTTTCTCACCATTATTTTCACCTGCTTCTCAAGCCGTTTCAGCCGTCTCTTTTCGTTCCAACCCTGCCAAATCCGTTCATTTTTGATCGCGAGATTTCAGACGTCTTGAATTCTAAAGCATTGAACTCTCATCCTCTCCGATTACTCACTCAGCCAGTCTGAAAAAGGGAAAACTAATCCTTATTGAGAAAGTGCAATCAGAAACCAATACCGATGCCAATTCAATATCCAGAAACTTAGGTTATCAAACCTGATTGATTCTTGGGAATAAGCAATGTGTTATTTTCCAATTACTTGTTGTGGTGATATTGGCTCTTGATTGCCTTTTTGATAAGAGTGTTGATTGCCAGTTTCCAGGTAACCCCTTCCATTGCCGAGTGTTTCTTACTTTACCTGGAATAGTATCTCTCCTTAGAAATACTAGTTTCAGTCACTACGTATTAGTGATTTGGGCCATTCAAAAAGGATAATCTCTCTTACATCACGAAAATTTGTGTGATGTCTGATTGGCATTGATTTGAAGGATGTAACGAGGGCTTTGCTTCGTTTTCTCGTCCTAATCTAATCCTGAAAATGCACTAACTCCTCCTCTTCAACAACTTGCTAATCCAGTGGGCGGGCATTATGCACGCGTGTACTGCAGGTGTTTAAGTGAGTCAGAAGTCAACTTCACTTTCTGTCCCGTTTTTTTTTCCACTCACTCAGATCATTGCTCTTTGCCCTTACTCATTCGTATCCTGGACGTAACCCGAAAGGGCGGAGAGTATGAAAAGGGGTGGTCCCTCGGTCCCACCTCCTCCCGTTTTCTACTTTTCTCCGCTGTGCATTCATGAACAGATAATCCAATTTGAGCGCGTGTGGAGGCCCGCCCGAAGAACAAAACTTGGCAATCTTGAGCATATTGGATAAGCTGCCCGCTGAGTTGCTAATTGTCAACGTTTGGCACAAACGCACAGAGCCATCGGGAAGGGGAGGAGAGGGAGAACTGGTCGGGGAGGGCGAGCCTTCAGCATTTTTGTGTTTTGCGGGCGTTGCTCCCCCTCCCTTTCCCTCCCCGCGCTTGCGCATCAGTCGCCCCACGCCCCTAGTCCCCACCCCTACACACATCCATTTATTTATTAGAAGAGCTGAGTAAAACATGAACTATTCGCTATCCGTGGCCTTGTTTTATTCATTGCTTATATCGCATTCGCCTGGTTTTTCCTTCTGCGCGCCTTGTCTATTCCTCCTCGATTCCTTCTCCTCCTCCTCGATTCCTTCTCCTCCTCCTCCCTTTCCCTTCTTCTTCCTACACTACTTGGTCCCTATCTCCTGTCCTGTCTTTTTTCTTGCTCAGGGAAACGAGCATGAATTCATTGTCTCAAATGAATGTCTCCTTTTGCGTCATTAATCTTGCATCAAATTTTGGTTCTCTTACCTGCGCCTACCTAGCCCCCCCCCCCTTCAACCTTCCAAACATCTCCCAAGGAGCCGCCGCCGATTTATCCATCACCTACTTCCCCTTCTTCACTTCCTCTACCACCTACGCTTATTCCCCTATTCCCCGACGAGCCCCATGAAACCAAAAAGGTTCTCAATAGTGATGGGAAGAAACGGAAGAGGCGAGAAGAGAGAGGGAAGGGAAAACTATTTCGGGAAGTGGTTTCCCACGGTGTTCACGAAAGCGACGTAGAAAAATGACCACACCATCATCCCCGGAAGACGAGGCGTCATTTTTCAACGTTTCTAATCCCAGAGACCTCTTTCTTTCTTTGCAAACCGTTTTCTTATTGTACTGCTCCAATTCAAAAACATGTTGATGTTAATGATAGTGAGTTGCAAAACGAAACGAAACGCAGAGTTTCTTGCTCTCAAAGTGTTCCCTTCCTGTTTTCTCGTTTTGACATTCAACCCCGAACCGACCGACCGCGTACCCTTCCCGTCGTCTTCTTCTTCTTCTTCTGCTTCGTCTTCTGCTTCTTCTTCTTCCTCTCCGTCCCATTGTTATCGCCGTCACTGCGTTGTGCCATACAAAGTTACCATCATCATCATACTCCCTCTCTTTCTTTTGCAGTGCCTCCTATTATTCCATCATGGACGATCCGTCGATGATGCCCGATTTATCCCATCTATCGGCTGAAGAACGTGAAATAATAGAGCAAGTAAGTTGGGAGGGAGAAGCAAAGGGACGCGCTCCCGTTTCTGTGTAGTTCAAGAGAGTAGTTGGCGCGGTGAGAGCTCTCTGTCTCGGAGCACGACGGGCCCCCGGGGGGAGAGCGAGAAAAAGGGAGGGGGTATTACTTACATTGCCGTGAGCACGCAAAATAATGGATATGCAATCAAACAAGTGTGTGCTCTTATGTACATTCGACAAGAAAATTGGCATGATATCATGCACATGCGCACACTCACTCAGATACTCACTCAACACTTTCTCCGCTTTTTTCAGGTTTTCCAACGACAGAGGGATGAAGAGGCCAAGGAAACACAAATGTCTCAGTGAGTATCTTCAGCGATAAAATTGCTTTTTGAGACGCCTCTCATTTGTTCGCGACTCATCTTATTGCGAATATTGTGGCGCGCCGCTCTCTTCGAGACATCGGTTCGTTTTTATTACAGAAAAGCGTCCGAAGAGCTCTCGGAGCTAGACAAGCAGATAAACGAAAGGAAAGAGACATCAAAGAAGCTGGTGGGCACACAAGATGACGCGATCTGTCAAATCTGTCAGAAAACCAAATTTGCGGATGGAATTGGTGAGTTTCAGGAACAAGGTCCCCCTTTTAGGGGACTACGGGGGGCACGTCGTCTGACGACTTTGTCCCTCAAAAAAGGGCATCAATTTTGCGTTGGATGAGAGGTTTTTCAGGCCACAAGTGCTTTTATTGTCAATTGCGTAGCTGTGCGAGATGCGGAGGTAGAGCACAGAGCAAAAATAAGGTACGAGGGGTCAAAAGAAGACTAAAAAGAAGAGAAGAGGGCAAGAGGAAATGTTGGATGAATGCGTTTGAATGGGAAACGACAACGGATAGTAATGGAAGGAAAAACGAGTAAAGAGAGGGGAGAATGACGTTTTAGAGAAACACAAAAACAAGTTCCATTTGGTCAGTTACAGTATCCTCAAAGCTTTTGATCCCACGTCACTATCCCAGTTTGAGGTATTTCAAGAAATCTTTAGAAAATTCTGAGAATTTGAGGATAATGATACCATATTTATAATCTCAGGGGTGGAGAACAATAGAATGTATTGTGTGCAAAGTAGTTTTTTGTGCCGAATAGAAAGGATTAAGCAATGGAGGGGAGAGGTGGAGATGAAGCGAATAGAAGCAGAAGAAAAGCTTTCAGGCAATCTGGGCTTGTTCGTTGTGCCAGAAACGTCAACAAATTCTTGCGAAAACCGGCAAATGGTTCCAACCCGAAGAGCAGCCACAGCAGAAAATTAGCGTCTCTGAGCCAAGTCCTTCTCCCCAACCGCCAACTCAAACGGCCGACCAGTCACCGCAGTCTCAGCCGCAGAGGCAAGCGGAACCGCCCGATAAAATGTAAGTTGAATTTGGCTTGTTTTTTTACTTCTCTTATCGATTCTCACTTTCCCGTCCTCTTTTCTCAACTTGCAAATTTTCAGGAACAATCAAAACTATCCGAACCAGCAACATCCGATGCAAATGCAGCAGAACCAACATCCTCAAAATCAGCAGTCGGCAATGGGTCACAACCAAGCGTTTCCGAATCAACATCCCAATCAGAACACGAACCAGAATCACAACCAGAATCATCAGAATCACAATCAGAATATGAACATGAATTCAAATTCGTTTAACCAAGTTCCAAACAACCACCAGCAGAATAACAGGCGGCCGATGCAGCAGCAGCAGTCACTCAATCAGCAGAACCCCCAGAACCAGAACTTTCGGAATCAGGTATGTTGTTCGATCAGTACGCCCACGGGTGACCGGGAAGTTGGTTAGTTAGTCACTCCATTCCCAGAAAAGTATCCTTTCAAAAAAGGAAACGGGAAAATTGCTGGCGTGGGAAACTTCTCAATGTCATTTCTGCAGGCCGGTCCTCAGCAGCAGCCCCATCAGCAACAACACCATCAGAATCAGAGAGCGAATGACAATCGGAATAATATGAAGCAACAACACCCATCCAACCAGCAGCAAAACACTAATCAGTTTCAAGGGAATGCTCCGGGCGGACAGCAACAACTTCATCAGCAGGGACCACAACAACAGCCCGCACATCATCAACGTAAGAGCCAGGGGAGGGGGAGGGGGAGGGAAAAGAGGAATGGAATGAGAATGAGAACAAAAAGAGTCAGTTGCAATACACAGTTTTGTTAATTTTAGAAATGGGACAGGGCCAAAGCCTCGGCCAGAACCAGAACCAAAACCAGCAAAGGAACGACAACAACAGAGTCAGAGATAGCGGTGGGATGTTCAAGCAACCTTCGTTAGAGGTACGTTCGTAGGGAATTCTATTGAGAAATAGGCCTAGGAGAAGATTCGTACCAATTTTGTTAGGAGAAGAAGCCTACGATGAAAATGAGAAAATGAGAAGAAAAATGAGAAGAATGAGAAGAATGGCTGAATGTCATGGGGCGGTTCTACCATTATTTTAAATTGGATTTTGGGTATTCGAAAAAGGAATTAAAGATGATCTCGCAAGCCAGAAAGGATTCAATTAACTCGGGTTTTTCCAGCGAACCGCCTCGATAAACAAATACAACCAAGGCAGGATGGAAGAGGATAACATGAACCAGCGGTGAGATTTCATTAAGGGAGAGCGAAGGGAAAAGACGATGTGTTTAGGCCGACGTTTTACGCTGGAAATACCTCGGAAAATGACCAAAGACAATACGACGGGCAAATGATGCAACCAAACTCTCATAATCAGAACCTCAGGAAAAACACTGGAAATCGGGTAACAGAAGAGGACTATGCGAGTTCATCCAATTTTGAGTCTAAAAAACGTAAACCTTGCTTACTTGTACAAACGCTGAACTGGAACTTTGTAGAACGAAATCATAACTCTCATGACCCAAACTCACAAGGAGTACGAGCATGTCCGCCTAATGACGACCATCAGAACAGGGTGAAGAATCGGTTGCATAGGTGAGTAGTTCTGGTTTTAATTCGACTAATGGAAGAAAAGAAAGGACGGGGGAAAAGTTGGGATGAGTGAGTCACATGTCGGAACACAATTAGCTAATGCCCTTTTTTGTGTCAACCATCCCAATGCCGCTCTTTTTGTTCATTACTCAGTCAGGCTCACTTCCTTCCTTTCATTCTTGCCGACTTTGGCTTCTGCGCCCAATTCAGCTCGGAAAACGAACCGGAAGACAAGAAGAGAGCATTTCTTGGCTTTAATGCAAATTTTTAATGAGTCGTGTGTCGCCTCATTTAGCTTCTCGCCACTCGCAATGAACCGCGTTTGGTGCCCATCATCTGAGCGCCATTCATTTCCTCCCAGTTTCTTTCTTCTTCCATTTCCTCCCCTTACTCCCCATATATTTTACTTCCTTCAGACAACTCCGATCTATGTCCTCATCTGAAGAAGACATTATTGCCGGCGGCGGTGGAAACACTTTGAAGATGTCGACGTCAGCAGTGGTGGCGGCCGGCAACAAGACCGCATTCCACGATGATATGGGCGCATCGAATGTGCAGAGGTTGTCCGAGGAATGCAATTCTGAAAAGGGTTTGTGTGCGTGTTTGAGAAATCCCATGTTGACGTTTTGATGAGTTTTTCAGATCTGCTCCGATATATTTATGGCGATCATAAAAACCCGGATTCGTCGTCTGGTATGTCCGGCGGGAACAGCGTGCTGAAAAGTAAACCTCATGTTGCCTCGGAGGGGTCTTACCAAAGGCTTTTAGACATGCAAAATAATCGAAGGCGTGACAAATCGCTGTCCGTGTCACCGTCACGCAATGATCACTTCGGCACGAGTAACATTTCCGGAGGGGATTTGCTGGCGTCACGGATTCGGACATTCTTATCAGTAAGCTTTTTGAGATTATACTTTGTGTGAAAAAGTCAAGCCGCAGTCCTTTTGTTCAAAACTCCATGTCTATTTTTAGCATCCTGTGACATGGCAGCCGTCTGCGGATCAGAAAAGATTGATAGGGCACATGATACTCCACCGGACGGAGAACAGTGCATCCAACGGGGACCTCGGGTTGAAGATCGTTGGTGGTCGAAGGACGGATACCGGAAAACTAGGAGCATTCATTACCCAAGTTAAGCCGGGCAGTGTGGCGGACACCATTGGAAGACTCCGTCCTGGTAATGAGTTTTTGAAGGAGAGCCCGAAAATACGCGTTTATTTCAGGGGACGAAGTGGTCGAGTGGAATGGACAATCGTTACAGAATGCCACGTATGAACAGGTGTATGATAGCATTGCAGCTAGCCGGTATGACACTTCGGTTGAACTTATTGTTAGTAGGAGTGCAATGTAAGATTCTAACCGTTAATTTGATGATACTAATCTGTTTTTCTCTAGTATCCCCGGTGGTGACGATTTCTTAAACTTAACGGCTTCCCAAATGTCTTCTTCCACATACTCCCGAGCAGCATCCGCATACCCATCTCTATATCAACGCCAGTTACCTAATCCTGAACTTTTTCTTGGTAATCCCAGCTCTCATTGTTTTTCTCCAGTGACCAACTGCCTTCCAGACATTCACCCAGCTCTTCAGCAGCAATTGTTACCACATTCACAGTCAGCAGTTTTCCCTCATAATAACACATTAACTACGCGCAATCGATCAACGTCAAGCTATTACTACACAGGTATATTTAGGGAAAAGCTAAGCTGTTTCCCATTAATGTCACCTGGCGGTCGGGAACAGGTGTTTGATGTGATTTCTGAGAATAACCCAATAACTCATTTTTCTCGTCTGTCAAGCTAACTAGGGGTTTGGTCGGGAATGGGGCTTGTGAAATATGAAGAGCTCGAGCAAACGAGGGGTTTGCAGATGTGCCTGACCTCGGGGTTCCAAACGTTCGGGAGCTTCCGGAGTTGCAACAAGCCTATGGAACTGGTCACATCTTTGGAAGGATAGAAGTCTCGTTTGTGTACTCTCATCATGATAGACAACTTTCTGTTGCACTGGAACGGGGATTTGATCTACCTCCAAGGGCAGATGGAACACCTCGGAATCCATACGTGAAGATATTCTTGTTGCCGGATAGGAGTGAAAAGTCAAGGAGACAGTCTGCGGTGATAGCAGAGACTCTGATGCCTCAATGGAATGAAGTGTTCTATTACAACGGGCTCACAGAGCCGATGCTTTTGCAGAGGGTTCTAGAGGTACTATTTGCATTCTGATTGTTTGATAATTGTTTGTTCCAGCTGACTGTTTGGGATTATGATAAGTTTGGAACCAATAGCTTCCTCGGAGAAACGCTGATTGATATGGCGTCAGTTCCGCTTGACGGAGAGCACTCTTTGATGTGCACTCTTGTCGACATGGACGACGACAATCCGTTGCGAACGGTAATTGCTTTTCTTGTCATGCTCGCGCATGTCATATTCCTGTCTTTGCAGCGTTTGAAATTGCGAAAAGCCTCCTACAACGCGCCGACACGACGTCCGCAGTCGGAGCTCAATTATTACGATCACTCCTCAAATTATTATAACCACATCAGTCAAAACATGGACAAGTCGCTGCACCACCACCACGGAGCGACGGATGAGGAGAATGATGAATACATTGACGACGACGAGCTGGAGAACGACATCGACCTGGCGACGGGCGGTGCAGCGCGGAAAAGCCGAGCCTACCGGCGAGAGAAGGGGTTGCACGGACACGGCTACGCTGATTGGACTCAGAACCATCAACGTCAATCTGGCTACACGTCGGACCATAGTTACGGAAGACACACGTTGATGGGTCGCGCTTACAACCGACGGCAACAGCGGCGGCCGCGGAGTGCAACTGCACTATCGCAGAGTAAGTGCGAGGTCCCGGGGATGCATGAAGAATGAGGGCGAAGTGACGGGATGAATATGTAGATTAGGAGAGCGTTGTACCAAACTGACTGGACCTTGTTAATTATTCATGAGCACACTCATCCTTCCAACAAAGTTTTTTTTTCTAGTGGAGAGGGATGAGATGTACGATCCGACGAGGAAACACGTGGAGGAGGACGAGTACTCGATGAGGGATTCGTGAGTGATAACTAACTGTGAACTGCATCTGAAACGCTTTCAATGGGCTTTATAGTGTCCGCCATGGCTCGCAGTATTACTTGGGTGATCAGCCGTTGTACGAAGATGGACGTTACAAGATTCCGCAGAACCAAATGATGCATCCACCACATAATCAGCAACAACAACCACATCCGTCCTCGCAAGCTCATCAACAAAAGCCGGGAGCTGGAGGAGCGATGGGACACCCGCAACAGCAACAGCAGCAGCAACAAGGTCTTCAGCAGCAAGGGGGTCATCAGCAACATCCACAACAACAACAACAACAATTACAACAACCGAATCAACATCAGCATATGCAACAAATGTTGCCTCCGTTGCCTGTCCAGGGATATTATAGTGATGGAAGTGAAACGTTAAGTGTGCATTCCACGAATAGCATGCCTCAAATGACAACGTATGAAATGTGATATCATGTGTGGAAACATAATAGAAAATGTTTTAAGAACGACCATCAACAGGAGGCATATGGTCACCAACTCTACAGCTTCAAATGATACGACCTCGTTTGAAGAAACTCCGACAGCAACTACAAACAGGGTGCCTATCAAGGAAACAAAACAGAGCTCATTGGCCAGTTCATCATCGGTTGCAAATAGTGGAGGCACTCCTTCCAATAGCAATTCTGCAAACCCGGGTGCGATGATGAAAGAGAGGAAGAAAAGTTTGATGACAAGGTTTATACCAGGACGTGGAGCAGGTATATTTGAATTCCAGTGATCATGTTGTGCATGTGAGTTGTTTTTCAGAAGGTAAACGAACAGGATTCGCAAGATCAGAAGAAGTGGGAATTCCTGGAAATTTGTCGTCAGACCGGTTGACAGAACCGACGCCGCCATTCCTGAAGCAGGCCAGCAAAGAGAGCACCGATTCTGCGCACTCAGACAAGTTTGCACGCCAATGGTAATTCTGTTTTTGAGTGAAGTCCTTTTCAGTTGGCTTCCAGTGCTCGCTGATGGTCCGCTTGGTACATTCGTCGACAATCTTGGCCCCGGTCAAGTTGTCGGTCGACAAGTTCTCGCGTCGCCAGTGCTCGGAGAGATCCAAATCGCGTTGATGGCCGGTCGGAGCGGCATCGACGTCGAAGTGATTAAAGCTAAAAGCTTAGTTGTTAAGCCAGGAGTAAAAGTTTGTCCAGGTGATTGTGCAGCTTCCGCTTGTGGTCGTTAACAGTTGTTGTTTCAGCTCCCTACGTGAAGGTGTACCTCATGGAGGGAAAACAGTGTGTGGCGAAGGCAAAAACGAACCCCGCACCTAAAACTACTAGTCCATTGTTTCAACAACATCTGATATTCAATGAGACTCCAAAGAAAAAAACGCTTCAGGTACAAACTTGAAGTAAGTAGTCAATGAAATCAAATTTCAATTTCCAGGTAACTGTGCTTGGTGACTACGGTCGAATGGAGAGAAAAGTGTTCATGGGAATTGCCCAAATCCGATTGGAAGACCTCGAACTCGGACCTCAACCACTAATAGGGTGGTATAAACTGTTTCATAGTTCTTCATTAGCCGGTACTGGGCCAGTCCGCAAAGATTCCGACGTGTCAGTTGGAGGTGCTCAGCAGTGATCTCTAACATTTTCTTGTCATATGTGTTCATTTTTGCCAGTTTCTTTTTTTCCGATTCTTTCTAAACCCATAACCGTTTTACGTTTTACATCAATTCTTTCTTTGAGCATTAGCAACAAAAGCTTCTCGTTATATGCAGTACGGGTAACATCCAATTGCTTTTTCACCTTTCTTGTGGTTCTTTTTCATACTGATATTGACATTTTCGAATGAATTAGATTCTCCGTTTTTTGAATGCAAGTTCTTGAGTTATGATTCTATTCCGGTGCAGAAAGAAACAGTAGTACAGCATATCGGTGCATCCGAAAGAAGAAGGGAAAAGTTTTTCGCCGCCAAGAATTATGCATAGTGGAGTAATAACAACTTTGCGTCAACGATAAGCATCTCATGATGCTACTACTTGTTGCCTATTGATTCGGACGAATTTCAACAGTTCGATTTTCGGTTGTTTTCGATCGCATTCATGGCATTACGATCCATCAATTAGGCTTGTCGCACAATATAATACGGAAAATGAAGGTAAGATGAATTTCTTTTTGATCTGACATTTCTACCGAGAATACTGTACTCCCGTCAGATTTTTCCTTCAACTTTCACACTTGACAACCAGTTCAAACCGTTTCACTTATCCAGTGGAATTTATTGATCCGTGAACTCTGAACATTGTTTTCTGATCACTTTTGATCACTCATTAGTAATCTGTCCTTCATAGGAAAATGTAAAAAGCAAGAATGAAAACGCCATGCATTCGTAATTCCTCTCACATACATCGAGCACATTTACTTTTGGTTCGTTGGAGGTGATCGATCATCGGTCACTTGAAATAATGTCAAACACTGTTTCACTAGATGCAATCTCGGGGAAAATCCTCTAAAAAAAGTAAACTAGGTTGCCGGTGAGGTGAAGTGGACCAAACAAAGTAATTAAGATGACATGAGAGTTCAAGGAGAGATCGCAACTGCTTTCATAAGATAGGAAGCGGTGTAAAAGTAAATCTGACGGGAGTAGATGAACATATTTCTCAAAAACAAACTTACCATGCAAAAGGTTGTCGTCTTCCAGTAATATTTTTAGAATCTGTACTTCCAGAACGTTTTCGGAAGCACTTTCTTCCTCGTCGTCATGTCCTTCCTCACTCACATTGGTCACAAAAGGGAACAGGCGACGAACACATTGACCTGCCTGAGCCAGCATTATTCCGATGTCAGTCTGGCCCGTTTGCAGAGCTTCCCAAACTTGATGAAGGTGAGTTGCACCTTCAATCTGACTGTAGAATTTTGTTGTTTCTAGGAAATTGCAAATATTGAAGACAACGTTGGGATCGTCTTGCTGAATCAGGTTGTTCTTCTTATTTTGTATTAGAACCTCGTATTTCTTTTTCAGCATGCCATGAACATAACCTTGAACTGGCTGTGTAACTTGAAAGCGTTCCATGACCCGACAATATTGCAAAACATAGTTGTGTTTGCCATGGATAACCACTCGTACCAGATGCTTTCAATGTTATGGCCGTCTATCAGGGTGTTCAAACTGGAACTTCCTTCTGTGGTTTGTCATTTGACACACATTATGTAGTAGTTCCGGTTGTCTAGGCTCAGCCATTCCGTGTTGGCCACTGCCAGTACCAACTATTCCAACTGCTCCGAGCCAACTTGGCTACAATGTTCTCAATGATGAACAAGTCGTTTTGGATGCTACAACCGGATACGTATTGGCGGGAAAACCTATTTGACTTATTTGGTATGTCACCGTCAAGTAACCAAATTCCGAATGTACAACAACTGCAGACGTCACGCAGAATGATTCAACCGATGTTTATCTAGACGTCGAGGGGGAATCTGTTTTGTCGTCTAGGATGATTGCAGGCGGCAATTTTCATGTTCGAGCATCCACCGCCTCCACATTGTTTTTCCATCAGCTAAGTACTGAGATACGGTGGGCAATTGAAATCCAATTGTTTCGTTTGTTATTCGGGAGCCGTTTTCAGAGAACGATACACGACAGATAACAACATAATGGGGGCAATGTGTGCACAAGGGTTTGCTTCCGTCAAATGTGAATTCATTCCATACCACACGATATCCAACTGGCGGTGGAAAAATAATAACCTGAAGCCGGCGTTGATGCAATTCGATAGTCTTATACTTCCTGGTACACTAGGAAAATTGGAGAGGTATTCATAAATAGTTGACTTGTACAAGAATCGAGGGACTTTTTTTTCAGAATGCATCAGGTCGGAGCAAAGTTTGTACATCCAGATGGTTCGTGTCTGGTGCTGGAGTCAGCCAATGTTTCGTCACTGGTCATTTTCGATGAGGCGCTGCCCCACGTCTTATTTCCCCCTTGTTTTCATTTCTTCCATGTTGCTCACGGCGTTTGCGAGTCACTTTGCCATTTTTTCCCTTCCATTGTTGATTTTCTCTTAGGAACAGTTTTCCCCAATTATGCCTACTTTTTAATTTAATTTAATTAGCCGCCCATGCAGCAACCAAACCGTTCTCTTTCCCCCCATCCTCTCATTTCCATACCGACAAGAACACAAAACCAGTCCATGTTATAAGTACGAGATTCAAATAAAAGATAAACTCAGTCGTATATATCCCTTCTGAATCCGAAAACAAGCGCTCCAGTCGATCATGTCGTCTTTTGTATTCATATTACTCTGTTCCATATCCTTAGCTTCGGCTGCTGAGGATTACAAAAGTCAGACCACTTATCCTGAAACCGCTACTCCAGCGGCTCCTCCGCCGCCTCCACCGGCTGCAGTTCCATACGTGGAACAATCCGCAACTCCGCCGCCAGCTCCTGCTGCAGTTCCCGCGCCAGCGCCACCACCACCCGCACCGTACCCACAACAAGCTCCTGCACCTCCACCACCTCCGCCAGCGCCTCGTCCAGCTCCATACGTCGAGCATTCCGCACCACCACCACCACCTCCAGCACCATACCCACAGCAAGCACCTCCACCGTCACCGGTTGCTCCTCGTCCAGCTTACATCGAGCATTCCGCGCCACCACCTCCAGCCCCGTACCCGCAACAAGCTCCACCACCACCTCCACCGGCGCCACGTCCAGCTTACATTGAGCACTCTGCCCCGCAACCACCATACCCAGCTCCACAGCAACATCAATATAACGGAGGACCACGGCCATATCCTCAGTATCATGAGGAGGCGTATCAGCATACTACCCCAGCTTATCATCAACAACCACCAAAATATGTCTGTCAATTTATCGAACTTCAGCAAAGAAAAGTATCATTTTTAGCACTACGTCGACTACCCACCCCAACCAACTCACAGATACCCGTACCCCAGCTTTGAAGTGATCCCTCACCACGAAGAATACAGAGTTTGTTGTTTTGATAACAAATTCACAATTATTGTTTATTACGAGTTTAGCCAAGACCAACTACCCGACGACCAACAACAACTCACAAGCCAGTAACTCCAAAGCCACGTCCAGGATGGGGAGATACCGAATACAACTACCCGGAGAGAAACCTCCCGCTCAAGGGATGCTTCTACAACGACCACGGTTATGCTTGCTGCAACCTGCTTCTCCAGACCAAGATGGAAGAGTTGGCTGATGTGAAGTTTCAAAGTGGAGTACTTCTGAATCCCTTCTTTTTTAGGAGCTGTTGAACAACGGAACTTTCCACAGATGCAATGTTCAGAAACTGGCAAACGACCTTCAAGACAAAGTCGAGACGGCGTAAGTCACTGTCCAGTTCCTTTTGTTCCGCAATTCCCATTATCAAACCACGCCTCACTGAATTTAAGATTCCACGAAGAGTTCGAGACCGTCGTTGGGTTGTCCGACTTTGCTGAGAGAATCCACTTCCGCGAGCACTATGTTTGCAAGATCGAAGTCAACGGAAGGTTTCTTTTTCAACTCCCTGGAGAGTCCTCCATGCAAATTTCCTTTCCAGATACATGCTCGCCTGGGCCACTCCGAATGACCATGAGCCTGGAACTCGTGCAAAGAGAGGATTCAAGGACGAGATTCATGAGTATAACTTCTGATGTGCGATGCGTATTTATAACTCGAATGTGTACAATACTCTTTTATTTTGGTTCTTGGGAAGCGGAAAACTCATTAAATCTATGAATCTTCTTGTATGTATTGTATCTCACGATAGAATTAAGGAAAATAGACAGACAGAATGGGAAAACGGACATAGAAATAGGAAAAAACAGAAAAAGGGAAAGAAAGGAACAGTGGACCAGTAGCTCTGGAAGCTGCACAAGAAAAAGTGTTAAGGCCAGGCGTCACAAAAATGGAAGAGACAACGGGTGTCGGGAGGAATTTGGTAGGGTGTACAAAGTGAGTATGGACCCAGTGGGAGCGGAAAAACAGGAGTTTCTAGAATATTATGTTCAAAATAGGTATATAATACCATAAATGACAATTAGGCTTCAATATGATCTGGATAGAAAATGTTAAAGTCTTGATGATTCCGGGATGAAAAGCTAAACGGATCGGGTTGGAGATCACTAGGTTTAAAGGAAGATAGCATGAGGTAGGAAGTGACATTTGTTCACTTCGGCGGGAAAAGCACCATAATGGATATTATGCCAACATGGTTATCATCGGGGATTTATCGCTTTTTGCGTTTCTTGTAATTGTATTTTGCATTTTGTGAATTTGTTTTATTGGTGGGAAGTCAGAAGTCATCATCGTCGTCTGACGGCAAGCGAGCTTCTGTCGCAGCTTGAAGCAGTTTATCCGAGACTCTTGTGTCTTGATCGGACATCTCCACATTCATTTCGTCGTCGTCATCATCTTCTTCTTCCATAGCCTGAAATTTGTCTTCATCAGACGCAGTAGACAGATAGCGAACGAAATGGAAAACGAAAACAGATTCGACGCGCAGATGGTAAAATAAACTGCCGTCTGCATCTGATTCTCCTCGTGTTTTTTCTCTCCCATTTGGCCCATTTGACTCACTTTCTCTTCGACGTCTTTCACACTGGACGCATCTTGATCGCTGGCCGACACGCAACTCAACGGAGTCGTGGCTCGAAGCGGACCTGGGCTGTGCGGGACACTGGAAAATTGATGGATGAGGACAGGCAGATGCCTTTGAATATGACTCACGAGAATGAATTGAACTCGCTGCTCGACTCGAAGTTAGCAAACTGCGGGTACGGGAAGGTTTTGTCAGTGACCAGCGGTGAAGTGTTGCTTCTCGGAGAGAACAGACGTTTCACTTCCTCTGCAGAGTTTGCCAACGTTATCTTTCTTTTTATCGGCGTTCTCTGTGTTCTGCATATTGGCGAGACACTTCTGAAATAATAACACATGACAACGAACAGAAGAAGTGACTGGTTACCTTCCGAACTTCAGTTTCGAATGTCTCGTTGGACTCTGCGCCGGACTTGGTCTTGGGCTCGGACTGTAAGAGATGTTTGGACGGACCATTTGTTGGGTAGACGGGGAGTAGCACTGTTTGATGATATCTGCTGGAAGTCTTGTCGGACTTGGCGAGCAGCTATGCGGGATGAAAGCATTGGTGACCACACTGATTGGTTCTCCGAGGATTGTGGAGAACGATGGAGTGCGACGACGATACTCTGCGTTTGGTGATTTGTCGGCTTCAATTGCTATCTCATCAAAACCCGTCGACACCACCTGTGAAGCTTTTACCAATCGCTCATGAGCCGCCTGCAATTGGTCATTAAATAAGAGGAAGGAGTCGGAAGATTGTCTGGACACCAGTAACCCAGACACTGCTGGACTGACTTACCTCGCTGTCGACTGAACAACTGCTTTCACGTCTTATGTTCGCGATTCGTCCCCGTGGTGCATCGATCCCACGAGCGACAAACTTCTCATCGCTCTGAAGAACAATTGTCATGAGTCAGTCCATTGAGACTGCAAAGTTACCTTTCCACTGTTCTTTCTCGTCGGGTCGGAATCATTGGAAGCGTCGTCCTCGTCACTGGTCGAATTGCTCGGCGATCTCTTGTTTCTCTCGCTGAAAAATGAACGAGTGAACGAAAGAAGTTCAATGTGGTAGAAATAAACTAACCGGAATTGTTTTATCTTCTCCGATGTGGTGTCTCTCAGATTGAACCCATCAACACTGCTTCGACTGGAACATTCGGAATCCGGAACGTTTGTCGTGAAAGAAATAGATGGGTAGGACATCGGACGGTCTGGGTCGCTGGAGAGAAAGTCTGGTCGTTGGAAAACTGACGAACTGAGCGGAGACTGAGCGAAATATCTGGAAACAAGGGATGAGTCACCGGGGAAATTGTTTTTTGAATAAAAAATCTTACGGGGAATTGCGGAATGCCTCCGATTGTTCACTGATCATTGAAGAGATCGAAGTGGCTGGGGAGTTGGCCGGAGGGATGTCTTCTCCCTGATTGAGTGTGGCTCCTAACTTGGCATTTCCATTGGCCAAAATGACGGCATTCGGATTGTTACAGTCGACCGAATCGCCCTGGTTCATGATGGAACCCCTGCAAAGACGAACATGATGGTAGGCAAGAAAGAACGGACAGATTTGAGTGTACAGAACGTTAAAACAACTGAACAACTAGTTGGGTCATGGGAAACAAAAAAAACGAAAAATGGCTTTTGTAGCGTTCCTATCTCTTAAGAAAAGGGAGATTTGAAGAAAGGAGGTGTCATATATATGTTCATGAAAACTGAGCCTTTTCTCGAGCGCTGGAGAGGAAGGAAAATGGGGGGAGAAAAGGAAAAAGAAGAAGGAAAAGGAAAAAGAGAGGAAGCGAATCGGCAACACTTGAGTAGAGGGGAAAGGGTGCATCGGGAGAGGTGGCTGTTTCGCTCTATGGTGAATGCGAAGAGAGAAGCGGGAGAGACGAGGCGATGCCCGGGCAGAAACGCGGGAGGCGGACGGGACGCAAAAAACACACACACATGCTGAGACGACTGCGACACTCACCCACAGGGCGGCCACGGCGGAGAGACGCTCACTCGCTCACAGACACACACATACTCGCTCACAGACGAACCAACAGATCGGCCTCATACCCGTACCCTTTCCTTAGCGGTACATCTACTCATACCTTGGCATATAAGGCGGGTAATGATGTCTTTCATCCGGCTTTTATTGGGGCTTTTTATGTGGGCAGAAAGAGGAGAATATGGTATAATAGAGGGGCGGAAGAGCACTCGACAAAATGGCGTCGCGCGCTTTTTTTGAAAACTATGATTGCCGAACAAAAGTGCCATTTGCTCGCGAGCCGTTCCACCGAGAGGGAAGAAAAAGAGAACGAGAAAAAGTAAGAGGAAGAGTAAAAAGTAACGCTTCTCTTGTTTCCCACTAGCATTGCGACGAGGAGTAATTCGAAAGAATGAGAAATAAGAAAAGAAAATGAAATAAAATAAAATGACACTAATTAGATGTGATTTTTTTCTTTTCATTTTATTTCCCATTCTCTTATCCATTCCTCTTAGCAGCAATTCACTTGGCAATTCTCTTCCTATTCACTCGGAGAAGTATTGGATGCGCGAAACAGAAGATATCTAGGATCTAACGATAGTACGGAAGGTTCAGGAAAAGATGGATGCGTCGCATTACGCAACGAACAGAAAGACGGACGAACAACATGGTTGAAGACGCAGGTGGCTGTAGTGGTGCATAGAATGGCTGACGCCATTAATCGAATGCAAGACTGTTCGGTTTGTCTCTTGCTGCGCCCGTTTCTCTTTTCTCCTTTCTTCTCTTCCAGCTTCTACCGTACTGGGAAGAAGCGGAAGAAAAAGAAGAAGAAGAAAAAGACAGAGAAGTTGAGAGAAAGGATTCGAATGCTGGGTTGGTTGCGAATAGAGGGAAACGAGGCTTGTTTTGGGCAGACATTGGCGGCAAGACAGGCCAACGGAGGGCATTGTTTGTCGATTTGTCTGGTGCGGCGACTAGGAATAAGACGGACAGTTGTTCGACATCTGGATGGTTTTGCATCTTACAATTGCACTCATAATCAGAACAAAGCTCGTCACCGACTGACTTACCGCGGGAGAGGTCTCCATGGAAGAGGTCGTTTCCACATGTTGGGGGAATAAGAAGGGAAGGAGGGCAAATATGAAGAAGGCCCCCGGAGCAGATATTTATTAGAAAAAACTGCTCCAGAGAGAAATATGTTAGTGCTCTGCTCCTCGGTGTACAATATATCAATATTGCGTCTCAATGCCCTTAAGCCTCTCGGAACTACGGTGGCTTGAAGCGAGGAGGCCACAGAAGAGAAAGGTCCTTTTCAGTGAGAAAAAAAAGAAGTGAAATTTCTCTTTCTCTTGAAGGAAATTGGGGGTTCGTTTTGTGGTGTGGCCTCATTTTTCTCCTTTTTATGGCTTGTGTTTCTCATCGGTGCCAATTTGAAAGGGTGACATACGAGAAAAGGAAAAGAACGATAGGGGAAAAATTGAGCCAATAAGAAGCACAACTACTCCATCTTGCTCACCATGTAGGCGGCATCGATTGAAATTTTGGTGGATTTGCGTCCTTTTGAACAAGGAATAAAAGGGAGGGGGCAAACGAGCGTTAACGATATTTATGCGACGTAATCGAATTACGTACATTTGTTTGGTGCAACACGGAAACATCAATTGCGAGGGAAAAATGGAGAAGATGCAAGTTTCTGTTATCATTTGGTGTCAGCATCGTTTTCAACTCGTAACAGTCCGTCCTGTCATTCTGAATTCATGTGTTTTCTGCATACGTTTATGACCATGCATTTTTCATTCGCAAGATTTCCTATTTCCATAAGGCCAGAGGAAATTGGTTGGATGAAGCCACTACAATATCAGAAGAAAAAACGAAATAACAATAGAGCATGGGAAGTCCTGGGGACATTTCTTGTATCATGTGAACACTCCCAGACGCTACGCCGACAGTCTACTATAATAACAAAGAATCAGACTTGGCCAAAGGGAAAAATCAAAATAAAAGATTGTAATGCGTAGATGGAAACAACTTTTTAGTCATGCGAGAACACTGCGCGGGAACCTAAGGAAATCAAGATAGGCGTTTTTCGTTACATATCGGACAAATCGGACACCGAATTGAAGGCCGTACGGCAACAAAACTCAAAATGATTCATTTACCGCACAGCGGGCCGGTTTTAAGTATTGGATAACTGTAGAACACACGCGAAAAAAGTAATTGCATTAGTCACATGATTACATTTTTGTGAATGTCGTTCGTGTGCGCGTTCCGGCGTTTAGATAACATGTACAAACAAGATACCACTTTTTGATATTATTCAAATATTTTATGCATTGAAGTAGGCCATACATCATGTTCGATTCCCTTCCAAAAGTTGTTTTCATGAGACATGGTTCTGTCTCACGGCGTCTCTATGCACTCTCGCCTTCTTATCACTTATTTTCGGGCATATTGATAGAGTCACAGGTTTCAGCATCGACTGCTTTCGGTGTGAACCATTTTCATGTAAATTTTCATTTGTCAAGTTCCAAATCCTATTAAAACGTGTGCGTGTACGTGTGGAAAATCATAAAACACGCATTCACGTACATGCGCAACCCTTGGCCACAGCCACTTGTTCTGTTGTGCCCAATAAAAACCGAATATTTAATCCGAACGCTGCCGTCGGTTTTCCTCGTCAAAATCGCTGATTCTCTTGTGAATTCGTCGGGCCACATGTATGTCGAGGGGGGCCTCCAAAGAAGTTACAAGCTCAAGACAACTTTTCGCCACTATTTCTCTGTGTTGCCCCCGACAAAAAGCGTTTTGTCAGCGTGTATCTGCGGCTTGGCGCTCGTCAAGATTTTTGTGTTGTTTTGTGAATGCGTGTGAAAAATATTCGCCCTCCAAGGCATTATGAGCCATACTTTGGCTGACGGGAGCCGTCGGGTTTAATCGACAAGAGCTCTCCTCCGGCTCTGCTCCTGCCAAACGCCATTTTATTTTTCGGAGAAGAGATTTGCCCCTACCCGGTCGTTCGTCGTTTTTCGTTTTCTCCAGACGGCTTTTAAATCGAGAATTGCTCTTCAAGATGCCTTCTCAATGTCCCATAAAAGACATAGATTATCTGTTTCCATAGAACATAAAGGATGGAATAGAATAGTCTGGCCCCCGTTTTCTTTTTTCTTTTTTCAAAAAGCTTTCTCATGCGCCTTTTCTCAAGCAAATCTTATTCGAAGCCCCAATGAGAGCAACGATCATTTAGACTTTGTAGACAGAGCCCAATCAGAAATTCCAATTAGTCCTCAACTCAAACTTTACTTCCCTCTCATTTGCCCAACTTCATGATATATTCCATCTTTTTCTAGGCAGTCGCAATGTTTGATTTGGAGCTGCGCAAAAATATATCCATCCCAGAGAATAACATCGGTGGAATTGTTCAGAAGGATTTCGAATCGGTGGTCAATGTGTTCAGGTGTGTAAACCCCACAGCACACACACATTTGACAACTAAACCATTCAGAAAAAACTTCGAAGAGGGTTTAGAAACAGCCGGAGCATCGTTTGCTGTGTACCATAAGGACAAGGTTCTGATCAATTTGCACGGCGGATACCGGAATGTTGAGAAGAAACAAGTATGGTCTGAAGACACTACTTCGGTGATATTCTCTACAACAAAAGTTTGCGAAGCAAAAGATTCTCTCATTCCGAATATGGACCCTTCAGAGCATATCAGCTGTCATTCTCGCTTATACTCTTGACAAACAAGATGGCGTCGTCGGATATGAAACCAAGATATCGGAGATTTGGCCGGAATTCTCTCAAAACGGAAAATCCAATATAACAATATTGGATGCTGCTTTACATAGGGTCGGAGATGAATAGAAAGGAATATGAAGAATGTGCTGGGTTTTCAGGCCGGACTAGCTTATACGAATGAAGTACTGGAACGGGAGGATATCACGAAACCAGAGAAAATATCAGAGTTTTTCGAGAAAGCTGTGCCAATGACAAATGGAAGTGATGTTCTGTATCATGCACTCACTTTTGGGTTAGAAGAACCAAAGTAGCCTATGGTAACTTACTTTTTCAGCTTGTTGTTGGACCAAATTGTTCGAAGAGTCGATGGAAAGAAGCGGGGGATTGCCGAGATACTGGAAGAAGATTTTGTGAAGGTCTACGGTATGTAAAAGTGAAAGTAAAATGTATTCATGTGAATAATACACTAACAATAATTAGGTGCTTTGTGTATAATCGCCAGTAACTCGAGCCGCCAAAAACAGGCAGTGTATCTAGAAAGCGTTGCCTGCTCCTCCCAAGTTGTCTGGTTTCAGGTATCAAGAATCTATCGATCGGACTGAAGTGTGAGACTCAAAATGAGAAAGTGGCAAAATTAACAGAGTTGGATGATGATGAAGTGAGACGGCAAGGTTTGAATGGGGGCGAGAGGGAGGGCACACATGTGAAGGGATCCTTGTTTATTTATAGGTTCATCTAATCCGGAAGCTTTGCAAAAATTCATGGCCGGGGATAACATTCACCACCAGAAGCTGTATTCCATCTTTCCTTGGATTACAACTGACGATGTGTGTTCAGTGATGCCAGTGGGGCGGATAAGAGTGTCATAATCACATGGTTTCAGTACAACGTGCTGGCTAATCGACTCCTTCCAATGCCGTCTAATATGGGAATATCAAATGCAGAAGGATTGGCACATTTCCATTCTCTAGTTGCAAATAAGAATATAATGTCGGGAAAGATGCATCAGTTATTGGAAATGCCCGTCTTAGAGCATGTTTATGATCATGCGATTGGTTATGAGGAGAGCAAGGGATACGGCTTTCAGTATACGAAAAACCCGAAGGTGAGCTCAGATTGGCTCAGACCTACAAACCCGAAAAACCAATTTGTCCAAAAGACAAAGCACTTTCAGGGACAATGGATATTCGGACACTCTGGATTCGGAGGCCAAAATGTCAGGATGGATGTGAATAATGGGCTCACGATGGCTTATGTCTCCAACGGAATGAAAATCACTGATGCGGATATGGTGGTGCCCTGGAGGAATCTGGTTCAGGAAATGTACCGCGTGTTTTTCAGTCATGAGACATAATTGGATTTTATGCTTGTAATCGTATAGTTAGAAAGAAAGTTGTGTTTGAATAAAACTCTGATTGAGAATATGTGCTGGGAAACACCTGCCCCAAGGCGGCCTTGTTTACACGTACCGATTTTAATTTCCCGAGATTGCCATTATGAAGCTGCGCTATTCAATAACAAGATTTTGTATAGTTTTTACAGAACCCACGTCATGCCATTAGTGCATCTCCCCCATTTTTCTAATTCATGACAAATCGTCACTCGTTCGTAAAAAGAGCTTTTAAGTCCAGTTGGTAATGGTCCCTTTCCTTTTCGCTCATTCCCGACCCGTAATTTGCGAGAGAACAGAAGAAGATATTATATTCCGTGGCGGCGAGGTTTCTCTCATCTTCGAGCTTCTCCCTGTGGCTCACACTCTTTCGTGAGCACCGCAGAGACAGCACGCCTTCTCTCCGCCACACGAGCCCCTCTCATCGGTGACTTTTCCTCTCATTTTTTCCGTTTTTAATTCGATGATGATGTTGTTTTCCCTTTTCTCTCTTCCGACGCGTTTTGTCTCTTTCTGTTTCTCGAATCATTCAATTCTGTCAGATTATGGCTTCCTCGTCATTGTCTGCTGCCAAAACAGACACTGAGCCAGTCGTTCTGACTTTGGAGGCAAAGTTTCATCGCATTTGCGATGATGGATGGAACAATAAGCTCATTCAATTCCCAAAAGGAGGCATTCACTGGTATCGTTAATCTTGATCAGTTCAACATGTAAACTTTCGGGGTTAAGGGGTCTGCATCTTTCGAAGCAAGGCAACACGGACAATACAGATATGAAACTTGTTGCCTCGCTGATATGCTTTGGCCCAATCAAAAAACACTATCGAGCTTGGGCACTCAACTTTGACCATGCGTTCACGTTGAGTTGCAAACGTGTGTCGAGCGCATCTCCAATTCAGCAGTCTTCAAATTTTAACCACCGTCTTAAGTGCGTCAGGTCTTCCGAGTGGGGACAGCAGAAACTCGCGTTGCCTGACAACTGGGGAACACATGAGAACGTAAAGCTGTCATGCCACATGTACATCAATCACACGACCGGAATTGATAGAAGAGCGCTGAAAGCTGCGGCAACGCCAAATCCACTGCTAGTTACCGTGAGATTCTGAAACTTGGGAGTATATTTACAGTTGGCCCTGTTTTAGGTACAACAACCCCAATTGCCACTATTAATTCCACTGGAACCATATCAAATCCAAGGACAAGTGATGGTTTGCTATAGCGATATGCTCATTGAGGAGGACATTGAATACACTCGTGAGTCATCAATTAGAAAAACCGCTCGATGCACATCAATTGTTTTCACAGCGGAAGGCTTCGAGGCAGCTGAGAAATTGGCCAAATTTTTCTGCTTTCCCGGGGTACTTGACGTTTGCAAGAGGCATTTGATGAGGATGCAAGCGCTTTTGGGGATCTACGCTAATGAGGAATACAACGAGAGAAGCCAAGTGGTAGAGTAGGGATGAGGGACTCATAAAAAAGGGATTTTGCAGAGACTGAACCTGCAAGGATTCGACTTCTTAGGAAATTGTCCGATTCGGCGGCAGCGGATGAGGAACTTGAGCGAAAACGATGTAATTAACATCTTTCAGCATCTCACCTCAATTGTTTTCAAGAAAGATTAACTTGAAGTTTATAACTTTTTTTTGAGTAGTTATTGTGCTTTGTATCAAATATTTTTCATAATCCGTCTCGTGCATATATTTGAAAATCCCAGTTAGTAAATGAATGATTGCCTTTTCCGAGAATATCTGAATGGAAGTTATAGGTATTCATCCCGTTTCAGGTACTTCATTCACAACCAAAAACAACCGCCGAAACCTGGCAAGTCAGCTCAAAAGCGACCCCTCGTACCAATTGTTGCATTCTGTGCTCTCCTGAAAGTCCAACTACCTGCTCTTCTCTGTGAACAACTCTATTGTTATCTCGGAACAACTGGAGCAAACACATTGGCCCTGTGCACAACATGCTATTTGCCCAGAGACACTCGGTTCCGCTCTTCCTTCCTTCCTCCTCACCGCCGTTCGCTGCCGGCTGCCGGCTGGCTACGACGCTTCGTTTTGTCCGCTGCGCGGGGTTTATCCGGCTGTTTTGATTTATTTAGCTGTTTTTTCAACGCATTTCCACTGGACTTTTTCTATTTTCGGATCGATATAAGGATACATGTTGATGTTTTCAGATGAATAGTGATGGTTCTCGATAGGAAAAGCTCGTTGGAAATGAAAAGTACGGACAGTAAGCGGGCTTTTGTCAAGAAACGAAGCAAGTGAGTCAAAATTTGGTGTTTCTCTTGTTAAAACGTTCATTTCTTATCAGAGTTACTGCTTCGGAAGTTCGTAAGCATGTTATCAGCGGACTTCTTCCAATTCATCGACTTGCGGACGGAGAAAATGGTTTCGAACTGGATATGACGATGATGGGAAAGGTGATCGATATTTGTCACATTACTGCGCACCCACTTACCGCTTCTCTCTTGCAGGTTGCCTTCACAGAACCCGTGCCACCAATCGACGTGGAAACGCTTTTGGAACAGAGGAAAACGTGCTTGTTGTACTCGATTTCATCTCCAAAATCGTCAAAACCGTAAGTCGACAAAATACCGATAAAGCCGGCGTTATATGGGATTTCAGAATCTTTGAGTACGTGTCAGACGATGTGGAAGTCAAAACCATTCGCCAAGACGGGTTATCGGATCACAACTACACAACTATTCCAAAGTGAGCGAGATTTTTAGAAATAAGCCAAATGGAAGCTTTTTCAGCATTGAAAATCATGTACGGGATATTTGCGCATTCTACTGCGACGACTTCTCGCTGGTCAACAGAAAGTAAGTTTTGACATATCACAACCCTTCCCAACATTGTTTCTATCAGACACGCTCAACTAGGCACTGAAGATATCAAGGATCGCTGGAATCTTGAAAAACTCACTGCTCTTCGCTCTCTCCGTCCTCAGATCTTCCACAGTGGGCTCAGAGTCATGGACCGAGAGCCCAGCACTATCTCGCTTGACGGAGCAGGTTATGATTTGACAGATCTGTCGAAATGTGCTACTGAACAGTTTTATGGTGAGAGCCACATGACTATTGTCTACCAACCCACATATTTTGCAGTATCTATGCTCAAGAAGTCGGCAATCGACAAGAACACACTTCTCTACTCAATGCTGTCGAAGAACCGAGTAAAGCACTTCATGAACTGTATCAACACGGAGGAGAAAGAGTGGAAATGGGAGAAAAGAGGACTTCCCCGCCTTCCGGAACAAGAAGAAACTCCGAAGATGTTCGTCAAAGTGGAGAAAGTCAGCGCCGATCCGTTCTTCGAACCGCTGTTCTTGTCGATGGCCGTTTACGACGTCCGGAACAGACAGAAAGTTACGGAAACAGTGTATTTCAACCTCGCCGACCACGATAAGTTGGATATGCTTGGAAAGAATCAACCGAACTTCATCAACGGCAACCTCCAGTCGCTATTCAACATGACTGGCACTCTTTCCGACATGTTCTTGATCATCAAAGTGGAGAAAGTGCTCCAGCAAACGGATGTCTTTGACGGCAGTGAGCCATACACCGGAACAAAAGAAGAGAAGAACGTCGAGAAGCTGAAAGCAACTGCCGAAGAGTTCTGCCAACGTCTGGGGGCCTACAGGACTCCGTTGGGTTTCCAAGTAGTTGACATTCAAAGAATCTTCAATGCAAACGTAACTGGCACTGGAAGTCTCTCGGACCGTCGCACCGATCCGATGATTGCATCTTCGTGTACAATGAACTCCGGCGTCATACTGACTAGTAAGCGAAAACAGATTTGAGAATCTAATCACAATATGTTCTTTCAGCAGCCGGGCAACTTCCAGAGGACAGATGCAGCATCACAAGTGCTGATCGCAGTTCAATCACGTCGATGGGATCAACACTTCGACGTTTCGGTAGCGGAACTTCTGCCGCCACTGTTTTCAGTCGTGTCCGCACACCGCTAACAAAGAGAAAGTTTGCGACAAGTACGAAAACGGCCATTCGGAGTCAAATTCAACATTTTTCATTCTAGGCACAGCGATGAGTACAAGCCGTGACATCCCCGACTGTCTGGATAACATGCCGTCGTGCAGTTTAAAGTTCACAACTTTCTTCCGTCAGGAAACAGATAAAACGTCAGAGGAAGACATCTTCAGAATTTGTCAAGAGATCCGAAAGTCATATGGCAAGGTGAACAAGAAAATGTTCAACTTTGAGCTCGAACTGACTGTTGCTGGTGAGCACGTCATACGTTTCCGGATATTTCAACGAATTGGGGTTTCAGGTTCGAACAAAAGCAAAGAGTGCCAAAATCATGGGAGCAATCTGACTCTAAGCAGTGAGAACATGATCCATGAGGCCATCGAGATCCCGAAATACAAGTACACATTGAACAAATCGTACAAAAACGTTCTTTTCGTGTATCCAAAACATGTGAATCTCACGAACAGAGCTGGAAATGCAAGGAACATCATGTTGAAGGTATCAGTGACAATGGATGCCTGGAAATTTACCACATTACAGGTTGAACTGATGGATGCCTCGGAATCCGCTTTGGAAGCTGTCTACGAAAAGGGTGCCACCAGGACAAGTCTCCTCAAATGTGCCAAAACCACTGTAATTTATCACCACCGGTCTCCTCACTTCACGGATGAAGTGAAAATCTCATTGCCTTGCGATCTGAACGACGGGCATCATCTGCTTTTCACGGTTTATCACATTTCATGCAAAGACGGAGATTCTTCCTCTGCAGAGACACCGATTGGATACACTGTAAGTGGGAAAGAATGAAGATGATCCTAACAAGTTTGGTTCCAGTGGCTTCCATTGTATCGAAACGGAAAACTGCGCAGTGGAGATTTCCATCTGCCAGTGTGCGGAGAGAAGCCACCAGCAAGTTATGGATACTTGGATGCGCAGAACGCACTGCCGAATCTCAAATGGATTGACAACCACAAGCCAATTTTTACTTGCTCAACAAGGGTCATTTCGAGTATCCACTCCCAGGATGATCACTTGGAACGATTCATGACCGGAGTGGCAAGTTTGAGTTCTAATGACACCAAGAAGCCACCAGTCGGAGAAGCGGAACTCATTCACAGCATTGAGGTGGGGAAAGACAACGGGAGAAAATTGAAACAAACCGCTTTCAGAACTTGTTGAAAGCAGGACCGGATAAGCTTGTCGAGTTCCTTCACTTCATCCTCAGCAGACTTCTGTTTTTGATCGCTAACCCACCGTACACCGACGAGCTCTCCATGAAAGCTTTCGAGTGCATTGGAAGTCTTGGAAAGCTGTTCTCAAGGATTTTGGATTCGGACGTGGATAGCCAAAACCGGAGCATGCTTTTGGCATCGTTTGTGAAGTACAGAAAGCAAGCGACGCAAGAATCGAAGCCACATTCGAACATTCGACCTGTAGAGATGAAGAACTCTCCGTCGGATACCAACATGTTGAATAGTATGATTGGTAGGAATTATACGGGCAAAGGCAACACGTATAACCTTGAATGATTTCAGAACACGTGGAAAGAACTCACTCGTCGACAAACCTCGGTGCCACCAATGTTCGTCTTCACGAAAGTCTACTGGAGTGTTGGCTACGTGCCAGAAGTTTATCGAGAGAGCATTCCGTGGCGCATTCGTGGTTCTTCCTGGAGATCATTGTAGGCGACCAAATTGAAATGATGGATGATTTACTGTGCATGTTTTTCAGCTCAAATCTTGCTCCGAGTACCTGACAATGACTGGAAGAATCTTTTCTTCTCGGAAAATCCGTTTCGGAGATCAATTCCTGAAGAACATAGAGATACTCTGCGAGATTCTTGCACAAGAAGTCATCAACCGCCACGGGAACGATTTTGATGAAGCAAAGATAATATCGAACTCTCTTGGATATTTCTTGAGAGACTGCTTCTCCATCATGGACAGAACATTTGTGATGAAATTGGTCCACAAGTACCTCACATCGTTCTCCGAAAGCATGAAGTACGCACTTCAACACATTTCCCTCCCTAAACGTAGTTTTTCAGAAAACTCTCACATAGCAATGAGCTGCTGTCGATCAAAATTGATTTCATCAGAGTTGTGTGTTCCTACGAACACTATTTGATTGTCAACATTCTCAACGATATTGAATCAATGACAGAAAGCGGATCCACCGGCGCAACTCCGCCAAAGTCATCTTTGACTGGAAGCAAGTACAAAAAGTAAGGATTTGTAGGAATATGTTTAATCATATTTGAACCTCTCAGGATTTCGAGCGCCAGTTGGATTTTGACTGATGAATCCAGATCAACTCATTATCTCTCCGGACAAGTTTTGACTAATGTGAGGGATGCTATTTCTTCTGGAAACGCTATACTTTGTGCCAAGTTGGTTTGCAGTACGATTCTAACACTACAACAGGGATTTCAGAGCCATCGAAACGTTGAAAGAACTGTTGCAATCACACGAGTTGGACAGTCGCATCGCTGAAGGTGAATCAGCATCTCAAGTGGCCAACATTTACAAGCCGTTGGTTGGCATCGTACTCGACAACATTGATTGTCTCCACTCGGGATCCATTCGTCACTCTGCTGATGTCTCATCGACAAACTCTTTCGTGGAACAGACACTGCGACAAGATGTCATGGCGGCGATCGCCGGCAAATTGCGAAACAGTCCAGATCCAAGTTACGGAAAGCTGCAGATGGACTTATCCATGACGAAATCAGTAGGGAACAGAAATCGGAACAGAGAGCATGAATTGTTTTCAGATTCTGTGTTGTATGTACTGGGTTCTGAAACACATTGATAGGGACGACCTGCAGTCATGGATCCAGTCGCTGGATAATGAGTCCATGTTGAAGCTTCTCCATCTTTTGTACTACACAATGTCCACTTTCGAAATCAGAGAAGATTCAGGAACGTCTAGGGTATTGTAAACACACCAAAACCTCATTAACTTCTCTTTTTCCAGCGCTCCCCCGACAAAACGTCCCTGACCAAGTTGGAGGAAGAACCAGAACCCGGAGAGGTGAAATGGCGTACCCGTAGTTCCGACACATGCGATTCAAGAGCTGAGCAAGTTTCTTCATTAGAATCAATTGCTTCGGATGCAATCGTGTCTTGTGAGATGTTTATGTGTGTCGTTGAGATCATTGACAACATAATCACCTCATCGACGGAATCCAAGAACGCCCAATTCCACATCTTGCCGATGGTCTTCCCGATCATTGTGAGTTTCAATTGTGACATGCTTTGAGAGACTCATTGGTTTCCAGATGCACGGACTCTCCTGCAACGTCTCCGATCAAGTTCTGGAAGTCCTCTTTGCTTCGCAGCAGAACTTCTTCGCAAGGTTCCCTGCGATGATCTTGGAGCAAAAACCCGAATTGTGTGCTGAGTTGTCACAACAGATTCTCCGACACTGCTCGTCGACCAAACTGGAGAATGTTCGAACTATGGTACCAATCAGTTTTTAGAAATTTTCTGGAGTGTCAATATTTCAGGCAACCGTCAGTTTGTACCACTTCTTGCGCGAGAACTACAAGATTTACAAGAACCTGACACGTTCTCGCACTTTCTTGTCGACAGCACTCTCTACATTGCTCTCAGGAAGTTGCGACGTGGATGTTTCTGTGAACGACGAGTTCATGACGAAAAGCTTGGAGGTACAATAACATTTAATTCAGTTGTAGTAAAATGACATGAAATTCAGATTGCAAATCAACTTGCCGCTGAGGACGACACATTCGACGACGCCAACAAGAAGAAGCTGACAGAGCAACTAAAAGAACTAACAGCAAATCTGCAAAAGATCATGTTGAGCACTGTCAGAATGAGAGAACACGTGGCAGACTACGAGATGACGATTGATCTGATGTATCAGCTTGTGGAAGGTTATTCCAACAACCCAGACCTGAGGTAACGACGCGGTTCGGAAACTGTTAAACTTTAGTCTTTTCAGAATCACATGGCTTCTCAATCTGGCAGAACGTCATGAAAAGCAACGTAATCTGTGTGAGGCCGCCCACAGTTACTTGCAAGCGTGTGCACTAGTCTTTGAGTACATTGACCAAAAGAATCAGAACTTGGCCTTCGAATCGAAGGGAGCGTCAACTTTCGCGGAAATCACGCCGAATGCAGTGAAAGAGTCGAGAACCAACTTTAATGCTTTGAAAAACGCAGACAACGAAAATCACATTCAATCGTACCATTTCACGGAGGCTGGCTTGGTGAAGATTCTCGAGAAAGCATTCTCTCTCCTTGAAAAGGCACAGCTGTATGAATTGCTCTTCCCTTTCTCAAAGGTATATTTTCACGTACAGTCAGAAACTGAACTTCGATTTTAGATCATCTTGAACTACTGTCACGCAACAAAGTGCTACAGCCGAGTCTCTCACATTCATAAGCGTCTCAGTGTTGCGGCAGATCAAATCAAGGAGACAGGAGAGTTCCATGAGAGTCAATCGGATGCTTGGATGTCGCCATTGCCTGGAATTGACAAAAGATGCTTTGGAACCTTCTTCCGTGTGGCGTTTTACGGAAAACTGTTCCGAGAGCTAGACAACAAAGAGTTTGTCTACAAGGAGTCGGCTTTCTCAAAGTTGAACGAGATCAGCAACCGCTTAGAGACATTCTACTCCAGCATGTTCGGAGAGGGGAATGTGGTCGTATTGAAAGACTCAAAACAGGTGGAAGTGGCAAAGTTGAACCCGGACAAGGCCTACATCCAAATTACATTTGTGGACGTTTTTCTTTCCGATGATGAAAGAATGGAGCGATCGACGTACTTTGAGAGGAGGAACAATGTCAACAGGTTCGTTACATGATGTGGCAAACCAAAATGCTCACCGTCAAATTCCAGATTCTTCTTCGAAACTCCGTATACCATGGAAGGACGTGCACAAGGAGATCTGTCGTCGCAGTACAAAAAACGTACGATTCTCACCGTGGAGAACTCGTAAGTCGACGGTATCTGGTGGCATTTCTTATCTTCTACTTGCAGTTTCCCATATATCAAGACTCGTCTTCGTGTCGTGAACCGTACCGTCATGAATTTCTCTCCAATTGAAGTTGCGATCGAAGACATCGACAAGAAGACCCGTGAGCTTGCCGCCGCCGCCCAACACAAAAACCCTAAAATGTTGTCAATGTTGGTTCAAGGCTCCATTGGAACGACTGTCAACCAAGGCCCACTTGAAGTAAGACAACAGTAATCAGCTGATATTTCATAACAACAAACATCCCAGATCGCAAATGTGTTCCTCGCCAACTCAATGACCGATGAGCGTGGGCGACCAGTCGACCGACTCCAGAACAAATTGCGCTTGTCGTTCCGCCACTTGCAGTTCAGAGCAATGGAGGCAATCCATCTCTCTCGCCAATTGATTGGAGAGGATCAAAAGGAGTACCAGGAGAACATGGAGGCTAACTTCCACACATTTGTGACCCACCTGAAGCCAATGCTGACCAGAGAGAAACACGAGATCACTATCTCCGAATTCAGCAGCCCAACCGTTGTATAAACGTATAAATCTCTCCCCTCTCTGCAAATAACCGTTTTTTTCACTTTTGTTAACTTTGTACCAGCTTTACAAACGAACCGCTGAAATTTAATCTCATCCTCCACCATTTGAACTTTACTTGAACTTTAGACCCCCAGAACCTCATTTATCAGAAATCTCACTTTCTCCTCTCTCTTTTTTTCTTTTTCGTGACTTGTTCTTTCCCGTTTCTCTATGCTGCGTTAACTTTGAAAATTAAAACCTTTTTTGTAAATCAATACTTGTACGCTCTGATTTTGCACTTGTCTCCCTGTTCCCCGTATTGGTGAATTGTTTGTTTGTCGAAATAAACGTGTGTGATTGCCAGCGAGAAAAACGAAAAAACGATGCATCAGTATGATAATGTGGTCGTAAAATCTCCGTTGAAGAAGTGATAAACCTCCAGCGCCTCTGTGTCCGGACATCGAAACCAACCAGTCACATGCCGTGGCTCCGATTGACGTTCTCCCCAGTGTTTGCCCTTTTTCTTTTCAAAAATCTCTGATAGTGTTACATCGAAACCGCTGGTGCACAAACATGTTCCTGGATTATTGATACTGCCCCCGAACACCTCTAATTTCATTTTCTGTTTGCTCATCCATCTTCAACCCACAGAGGTTTTTTTGCAAAAGGGAGGTGCTTTCTCTCGAACAAGTTGGTGAATCAGTCAGCTGCACTGCACTCATTTTTGCTATGTTATTCATTTCGAAACTCTCGGCGACGGCGGTGAGTGAGAACGTGAAAAATGAGTGAACACATGACATGACCCTGCAAACTGCGGCCCCGTCTTCTTCTCTCCAGGTTTCGTCTTGCTTTTCGTCTCATCCCACAAAATTGTCTTCTTATCAATGGCTGATGTGCCCCGCTTTTTACTTTACACAACGCTTACACGAAAGAAAGAAAATGACAGAAAGAACGCGACTTTTTGTGCGAGAAACGTTTTGAAACCCGAAGCCCGCGCCAACCATCCTTCTAGGTTTTTCCCACCCGCTTTTCTTTCTCTTTATACTTTATCTTCTTCTTCTTCAAAGAGTCAAAAATCATGATTGATATGAATACGGCGGAACCCAGACCGCTGGCGCCTGCCTGAATGAATGAATGACAAGAATAGGTTCTCGGTTCGCTTCTCCATTATCAGTGCGCATTTTTGTTTACGCTCGCTCCGTCCGCAACATCTGATTGTTTCTCAACGACCTTCTTTTGTCTCTGCGATTTAATTCCTTGCACTTCCCAATTAGAACGCGCTTTCATTGTTGCAACTTGTCTCTCTGTCCACTTCCTCCCTTTCCTCCGCCCTTCCGCTCCGAGCGCAGACATTTTTTTCATTTCTCACATTGTTTTCGTTACTTCCAGCAGATCTCCACCCCCGCCCTCACCGCTATCAATCAAATCCATTCCTTTGCAAAGTCGTGTTATCACCATTGAACGAGTTTGTGTTTTTCGGCATTCTTTGGCGGCATTCTTAAAAGTTCTCCGTTTTACTGTTCTGTCGCCCCAAATAAAACGGTGAAATGGACGAGTGATACTGTTGAAAAAACAGTGTCAGACGATAAAATCTCACTCGTAGCCGTCCCAGCCAGGGGTCCTCGTCATTGGTGAGGGTGACCTTCTTTCATGCGCTCACAGTGACACTCACACTCACAGATCGCGCGCCGCTCCCTCTCGGCGCTCAACAGTTTTTGTCGGGGCAACAAGCGCAAAATTTTAGCATTCGGGGCGCTCGGCCCTGGCCCGATTGACGACTGGCGGCCACGTCGATGCATGTGAAAATCAATTTTATTTCCGTTTTTCTCTCGGTTTCTATCAATATCGTATTTGGCCCGCTGCCGCCTCCGCCTTTCTTTCGATCGACTCTTCTCCTTTCTCTTCTTGTTATTTCGATTTCTACACCCTCCCTATCTATCTCGGGTCGGTTCCCTGTTATCATATTGCCATCCGAACTCTCTCTACTACCTAAACAATCGAATCACGACTGCTTTTTCAGGGGGAATGGCGGACGTTGCTACCAAAATCCCAGAAGCAAGTAGGTGTCATTCCAAATAGACTGATAGCGGATTGCAGTAGTTCCTCCTTCCCTCTCCTAACTTTCAATCTTTCAGACTGGGTTCGTCTCGAAATTGAGCCTGTCCAAGTGAGTCATGACGGCGACACCACTCTGAACTTTGCCACCGTTCAATCGGTCGTCCCTGGCGCTCACGGACTCTACTACCGAGATGCTGGCGAGAGAAAGGCTCTTCTGTAAGTCTGTCCTTGATAGTGTCACCTTTGATACTCATCAGAGTGAACGGTTCATTGGCTAACTAATTCGCCCTCTAACCGATCACTCCAAACCAGTGAAAACGGCAGAAAAGAGGGAATCGCCTTGAATTTGTGTCCGTTCTGTCTGATTTGACACAGGGCACACTTGAACTACAACAATAGACAGCGCGCACTGTTCGATCAAAAACCTCTCGTCAAAGTTTACATCTCGACCCATCACTGGTTGAAATATGACTTTCTTAATTCAAAGTGATAGGTCAACGTAAACAATTTTCCCAAAATCAGTTGGCAAAGATAATCCCAACCGGTTCCGCGCATGTACATGATGATTTGTGATTAGGCGACACGGGGCTTTCCTCGACTCGAATTGAGAATTCAAAGTCCTGAAATGCACGTGTTTTCAGGTTCGACAACAACACCGGAAAAGTCCACCCGCCACCGAATGGCTGGGATTCAGTGCCGATCTTCATCCACTTGGGTGAGGATCATCAATCTTTTTTCGTCTCCTAGAGCGAGAACTATAAATAAGTGATAGTGTGTGTGATCGGCTATTCTTGCAGCACACGGATCACGCCACAGCCACGGAACCCACTTCGCCGACTACACGAAGGCCAACGACGCCTTCGAAAGAAACATCTCGGCCGTTCAAAAGCTTTTCGGTAATTGTGTTTGACACCGATACATGTCCGCAAACTTACAAATCGGGAACGCTTCTTTCTCCATTTCTTGTAGTTACTGTGTAAACACAGAGATGTTGACAAGGGTCAGAACTTACATTGTTTTTGATTTATGACAATTGGGGAAGACAAATTGAAGAGTGACACGATAAGAAAACTAAAGTGCAAAGGAATTGTTTTCAGCGGCCGCTGGACTCGGAGGAAAGTCGAACAAAGTGCACTCCACTGTGAAGACTCGTGCTCGCAGCACCTCGAAGAAAAACCAGCCGAGAAGCCAGTTCGATGCTCAACCGGAGAACGTGAACATCAGCGAGGAGAGCGAGGGAAGAGATTCCGAGAAGGAGAAAGTCGACCGTCAGGTTGAGAAGCTCAAGAACAGAAACGATGAGCTCAAGATCAGGTATGACTCCTAACTCCGAGCATCAAGGAAGTTCCAGTGTTTTCAGAGTGAAGGAATACAAGTCCGACCTCTCTGCCGCCCAACTCAAGATCAAGAACCTCGAGAAGAAGCTGGACTCCGTCAACTCGTCCGGGTACTTCGACGACGCCGGAGACAAGTTTGTGCGCATTGAATCCGAATCCGATGACAAGAGATCGTCGGATCAGGATGAGGAGATCAAGTAAGAAGTCGTGCTCTTTTCCCTCACACGTATGCCATTTTTCAGCAACTTGCACAATGTGATTGAAGAGCTCCGCAACAAACTTGCCATCATTGATGCTGACAAGAAGTCGATCGAAATCAAGTTCTCCGAGAACCAGGAGTACTTGAAGAATGCCAAGGACAAGGTTGCTTATTTGGAGAACCAGCTCAACTCTGAGGCTCATGAGGAGGTGAAGAGCACCGCCGTGCGTGCTCTGGAGGTCAAGCTCTCCCTCGCCAACAACTCGATCCGCCAGACCGAGGCTGAGAAGCAGAAGCTTCAAGAGGCCAACTGGTATGCCAACGAGCGCTTGAGCAAGTTGGAACAGGAGAATGGATACTTGAAGGGTATCACTGAGCAGTTAAAGTAGGCGTTGCCAGTTCGCAGCTAGAAACTGATATTTTGCATTCCAGGGCTCGTGCCGACACCTCGCACTCCGAGAAGTTGCTGAAGGAGAGCGAGAAGCGTGTCTGGGAGATCAACGACGAGAAGAGCAAGCTCGAGTGGCGTCTCGGAGAGCTCTCTCAGTGGTGGAACGACGCCAAGTGGAAGATCGGAGAGCTGGAATCCTCCGTGGCGCAACAGAGAAATTTGCTGGACACAGCAAACGCAAAGATCCAATGTCTTAACGATCAGTGAGTTGTAGTCCATGACCACACGAGCACCTAATCATCCAGCACCGAATCTTTAATTTGTTCAGGTTAATACAGGAAGTGAGGTGAGGGGTTCTGTCCGTGAACTCTGTGTACCGTGTGTGCAACAACTTTCTGTTTTCTTTCGAAATTACAAAGTGACACGATTTGTCGTCAGATGCAGAATAACCACTTTCCAACAAAATCTTCAGTTCGATGATACTAACATTTTTGGCGTTTCATTCCACCCTTACCTAACATATGAGGTATATGTTATTTTCAGGAGTAACACCAGCACCATGACCATTCCAACCGACGGATTCACTATCAGCCAAAACACTCAAGGAACCTGGCAGCTTGCAAAGTATGGATTCAATGGATGACTAATTTGAAATCAACAATTTTCAGTGGAAGCGCCCAGCCATGCTTTGCCGGAGCCTACCCATCGATCCCACTCGTCCCGACCATCCCAGCTTTTGCTGCCCCATTAGTCGTCGGAGGATCTAACGGAGAGAGAAATGTCACGCTGACTATTCTCTCAGAGCAAGACGTGTACTTGACGGTAATACTAAGCTGAAAAAACATTGCTTGGAAAACTGAACATGTTTTCAGGGATCGTTCATCAACTGGAAGTGCACTCTGAAATGCGAGAACATCGGAAACGGCAAGAAGGGCGTGACAGTCAGTCTGAGCCGTGGAAGGTAATCTGGAAATCATCCACGTTAGCCTAATCTTCGTGCATTTCCAGACACGAGTTCCGTTTCATGATCAACGGAGAATGGGCGACATCGAACGACTATCAACAGGTTCCCAACGGTTTGGGAGGACAAAACAACGTCCTTTTCGTCGAATAAGTAACCACAAACGGATCACTTACTTGGTTTTTCTCTCTCTCTTGCTCTTGTAATTTTCTTTCCCTCATCTTCATTTCCCTTTACTTTCCATCACCAAATGCAGTTAACCACCCACCCCCAAAGTTCAGTTTCCTCTTCGTTTCCCTAGTTTCGTCTAGACAAATGTGGAGATTCTGACGGTTCCCCGGGATTCTTGGCGTTGCCATGATGTTAATAAATATTTTCAGTAAACAATCAGTTTAGGTGTTTGACAGGTGTTTTGCGAGTTTTGAAACTTAAACAATGGTTGTTGATGTTTCAAACTTTTACTGCTATCAGTTCGCCATCTAACCCTGCCATGTGTCACGTGCTCATGCCAGAAGAGAGCACTACAGCTTATCGATAGTCTCCGGCGTCGTTCCCTCGATATGTTTCAGATTTCGAAACCACGGGACAGATATCAGATTCTTATCAGAATTGCATCATTCTTTGTAAATTGTTTTGACCAGGCACAAAGGTGACTCACATTTCACAGATTTTTTTGTGAGAAATAATGGAATGAGGGGAATGAATGGAATACAGACGGCATTGTTGATGACGCATCAGGAATTTGTCGGAATGATAATAGAGGAACATGAACAAGATTTTTCGAATTGAAATCTTGGATAACCAGAAGACAAATTTGAAAGGATTATAAGATAGGGATTGGAGCGGATTTTATAGCGTTGGTTGATTTTTTGGCCTTTTGAAGCGGACCACATGGATTGGAATATGTTCCACATGGATTTTCTTGTGGGTTCTCAAGAAACCGCCGAGAGAATTACATCAATGCAATCTGTTCTCGGAAGCTGTGCCCTCAAACGTGCTGATTCAGAAGTTCTGCTTACCCGGACTTTTCCACTTTTCCATTCTCCCCCAGCAGTTCAAAAAATGGACCACCACTCACATTTCCGGAAATGAAGTGTAATCGAATACTCGTGTGCAATGGGACGGAAAACGACGTGGGAACGGAACTATTCGCCCCTCTTACTCGATTTCCTCGTCACTCCAAGGCGGAAGAGAAAATGAAGGCAATTAATCAAAAGGTCCGTCTTCTTCCGTCTCATCAGTCAACATGCTCAGCTTCTCGGCAAAAGGGCACTTTGGCATGTCGGGAAAAAATGAACTGACTGAGACTCGGAATAAACTAGATATGAAGATGTTAAAATAATGTTTTCGGCAGGATATATGTGTTTCCTTGAATGGAAGCCGTGTAGATGGGAGGCTTGAAAACAGGATAAGGAGGGCGAAAACGGATATGATTTCAGATTGCGTGCGACGGAATGAATGACGGAGCTAATTTTGCCATCCTGTCCGTTTCCGAATTCGGTCTTCATGACCTTTTCAGCTGATAGGATATTTGACTTGTTGGGTTTTTGAATCATGTCGTTTACGTGTGATTATTTCAAACCCCTATCCAGTTAACTTATTTTCACTCATCCCCTGGCTATGTTTCCATGACCCCTTTCCTCAAGTTTCCAACATATTGCTGACGTTTTTTTGTTTGTTTCGTGAAGATCCGTCTTCCTGTCGTCTCATATAACTTATCCCATATCCCTTTCCATCACTTCCTCCGACGGTTTCTTCGGTCCATCACCCATTTCCCGGTTGTGTGCGTGAGCCGCGAGAGTGACTGAAGACTGTGTAAAGCATGTTCGGCAACCTCGGCACTGCCGGCCCGAGAGCCGAAAGAACAGATGGCATTCATCGGCAATGAAATAGCAGATGGCGGGATGAGAGTCTTTTGAACCTCGTCCTCATCGGTTACCACTTGCTTCTCCCTCACAACATTTTTTGCCAAACTCACTCGGGGCCAGTGTAATATCTATCCGACGTGAGTGTGTGCCCCAGAAACGAGCCAACGTGTCAGTGAAGAGAAAAGGAGCAATTGTTGTGCCACTGGTCAAAGAACCGAAGTAAGAAACAGACAAACAAAAAACCAGAAGGAACCTGCAGGAGAACTGAAAAATGAATGGAATCCTTTGTAACATCTGAAAGTTGGAATTCCCGAGGCTATAGCTTGCTGAACGAAAACAAGCCGAACTAGGCAGGAAAGATAATCCGCGGGCGGGGGTGTGATTAGGCGAGACTTCCAACGCACATTTGATAACTAGCATCCATCCATAACAATGGTTGCCACGACGACGTCAAATACCCCGAATTGAAGCTAAAGAGCCCGTGAATACTCTTCTATATAACATGTTCTCTGTAAGACTCGAGCAACATGTGCCTTAGGGGCTGATTTTGTTATAGTCATGCAGTATGGGTCTACAGTAGGCCGTGTGCACAATATTGGGACCGAGCTCTTCGGCTCCGAGCTCCTGCAGCTGCTCGCGGAGCCCGAAATCGACTTTTTCATTTTTGCTCAAAAAGTTTCGAAAAAAATTTTTTCGTGTTGCGGGTGTATAAAATAGTGTTTTCACAAATTTCTAGAATTTTTGAAAACGTTTCCGCCAAACGAAAATTCAAAAAGTGTTAATTTCACAACTTTTTCGGATTCAATAAATTTTTACGGGTCAAAAAGGGCATTTCTCAAACAGGAGACTATTTTTATTTTGGACCTAAGAGTCATAGCTATTCTCAAAAAAAAAATTAACGCAATCGAGACATGTTACATGGGTCGCAGAATTTAATTTGTGATAACTTTTTTGTGTGAGTACAATAGAGAGAGTTTGGAAAAATCGGAAAACCTATCAAATTGATTCCAATCAGCATAAAATGATCAAATACGCTCAAAAAAACAATTTGCATTTGACAGAAATTTTTTTAGAAGTTTTCGAAATTTTTCAAAAAAATTTTCCAAAACAGCTCCTTTTTTGTCTTTCTTTCTGATTTATCTGGTCTCATTGAGCAGTTGGTGACTAGGTGTCTCTTAATGAAATGAAGCTATCATACATGCCCACATAACTGCAGAAACATATTGTCTCTAAATGTGTTCATTCTTGAGATTCGGAAAAACGGTCAATTTTCACCTACTTTCAGGCCACACAACAGGGGGGAGTACGTTGAAAAATCGAAAAATTTCAAATTTCCAA
>LR539975.1:1518784-1621052 GCA_900536315.3 Caenorhabditis becei | reverse complement strand
ACGAGTGATAAGGTTTAGAGACAATATGTTTCTGCAGTTATGTGGGCATGTATGATAGCTTCATTTCATTAAGAGACACCTAGCCACCAACTGCTCAATGAGACCAGATAAATCAGAGAGAAAGACAAAAAAGGAGCTGTTTTGGAAAATTTTTTTGAAAAATTTCGAAAACTTCTAAAAAAATTTCTGTCAAGTGCAAATTGTTTTTTTGAGCGTATTTGATCATTTTATGCTGATTGGAATCAATTTGATAGGTTTTCCGATTTTTCCAAACTCTCTCTATTGTACTCACACAAAAAAGTTATCACAAATTAAATTCTGCGACCCATGTAACATGTTTCGATTGCGCCAACTTTTTTTTTGAGACTAGCTATGACTCGTAGGTCCAAAATAAAAATAGTCTTCTGTTTGAGAAATGCCCTTTTTGACCCGTAAAAATTTATTGAATCCGAAAAAGTTGTGAAATTAGCACTTCTTGAATTTTCGTTTGGCGGAAACGTTTTCAAAAATTCTAGAAATTTGTGAAAACACTATTTTATACACCCGCAACACGAAAAAATTTTTTTCGAAACTTTTTGAGCAAAAATGAAAAAGTCGATTTCGGGCTCCGCGAGCAGCTCCAGGAGCTCGGAGCCGAAGAGCTCGGTCCCAATATTGTGCACACGGCCTACTGTAGACCCCAACTACCCACCCATGGAATATCTAAGCTCTAGCTAACCTATAAACCCCTAAGGCACGAGCCACTATGACAATGCTCCATCCTTACAGAGAACATGTTATATAGTGTTAAGCCTTATCTCCTCACATCGCATGCCCATTCTGCCACAATCTTTCTAGAGCACACATATATATGTTCTCAAATGTGCCCCACAATTTGATTATTCCCTTTTTGATAGAGCAGAAAGTGTCTTTCACTCTGCTGCTCAAAAAGTTCTCCAGTTAATCGAACAGAGTAGTTTGATTCTGAGACGTTTTCCAAGATTCCCTGTGACGTTTCATCTCCTTATCGAAATCCTCCCCGATAAACCGTTCTTATCTCTTTCACAGCTCTTATCAGTTGACAAACATTCTCTTTTTTTGCCACGTCAGTTCAAGTATATCCGTCTTTTGGGGGAAAGTTCAGCTACTTCTCTCTTTGTTTTCTCTGCAGCCCACGCGCATGAACGCGTGCAGAAACGCTGGTGGCCGAAACCGTTTCCTGCTCTCTCCACTTTTTTCTTTCCTCTCCTCCCATTCTTTTCTCGATTCAGTAAGTTCATTTGCCGAGTATTTATGAATGGGAGGACGGGCGCTACGAGCGATGGCAGAAGGCGCCCCCCATAGGTCATGCTCTCCCGAGACACTGGGCAAGACGCGGAGTCGTAGATCCGTCTTGCAAACAACTTTTCCTTCTATCCAATGTGTTTTGTGTGTGGCAGCAGTTGGCAAGAAGGCAAAAAAAGCGCGGCGCCCGCGGCAAGCTGGGGACAGAGAAACTGAGAAGAAACCGAAGAAAGTGTGGTTCGAATCGGGAAACGACAAGAAAAAAAGAGGCGAAATGAGAGACGAGCTTCAGCAGTAACATGTTTGTATGTTCTTTCTTGTATGTGGCCCCCTCTCAAATGGTGGTCAATGTTTAAGCTGTGCAGTCGGAAGTGTTTGGGGTCACGTAGACGTACTACAGTCAAAAGAGCAACTCAAGGTCGTACGTGGCAAAGAGGACTGTAACCCGAGATGTGTTGCGTGCCCAAGTGCCACTGAGCACAGTTCGCCACCGAGGGCCTCTGGCGGTGTCGGTCACCAACTGGCAAGTGACCCCAGCCGGTCCGCTCCAAATTGCATCATTCTCTGCAAACCGTCCACTCATGCCCGGTACCAGGCAGCGACGACAGCCGGATGAATCATATCGAGAACTCGCAATGTGTTTTACATGTTTTGTAACAGAGAGGAATCGAGGGAAATGGACGGAAAATGCCACTGTCCATGATACGTCATCCCTGTGGGCCCAGATTACACAGCGCTTCTTGTGGTTTGTATCAAGTTACTTACTCATGAGAGAAGAAAGAGTGATGCAAACATCTGAAAAGAGTTTGCAGCATCCTACGTGATTGTTGACGAGAACACATTTTCAGCTGGAGAGAAGTGACATTTTTAGTGCAGAACTTGGGTGTTATCACAGAATTTCGTTTCTGGTCGTTATCAGGCATTCAGGAAAAAAAGAGAAACGTAAATAAGGCATCGGCACGTACCATGTTCCCTACTGTTCTTCCGACATGGCACCTGTGATCTATTGAACTTGCGCATTGGCAAGTGGTCAGTGATCTAGGCCAAATCGCCGCTCACTCGACAGTTTGATGGATGCTTATTATGCAAATCTGAGCCACTCTGACGTTCCCAAAAGAGCCGCCAGTTCTCTTTTTGCCATAGCCCTCTCCTCTTGTGCATAAATTTGCCTGACGTAAAGAACAATAAAATATGCATTGCATTCCCGGTTTCCCTTCTCTTTCTAAAAAAAAAAGCGGAAAACCGTTGGTCGCTCTCTGCCCTTGATAAGAAATGATACATTGAGAAACTGGGAAACGTGAGGTTTTCGACAAAAAAAAACACATCGTTCGCTGCGCGCGAGAGATATTTATTGGGTCAGTTTACAGAAATCAGTGATCTCTCGACGAAATACCCTGGGTTCTTGGGTTTTCTTTGGAGGAAACTTTTCTCGGAAAGATCAAACCCGAATCTAATCAAACATTCCGTCGGTCCCTCGAGTTTGGTTATGAATAATTCAATTTCTTGGCAAGAAAGAGAAGAAATATGGCTTGAAGCTCCCGGAAGGAAGTGTACCAGTCCAATTAGGAAAGTGCTGCTGGTTTGGCTAATTGGATGCCTGCAGAGGGATTGCGATTGTCGGACAACTTGTAAAGAGCAGAGAACGAGATTTGTCTCGGTGATGCAATGCAAACAGGACAGGACTACTGTACATACGAGGATCAAAGCGTTCTTCGGTTCTGAGTCACAAATCCTGATATTTTTGTGTTCTCGAAAGAGGTGCCAGTATTCAGTATTCCCAGTAGGCGTCAGCATCAGCATCGTCAAAATCCGTCTCATCGGCTCTATTCTTTCGACATAATACCCGTTCCAAATCCGTCGTCTCTTCGCGCTCTGTCAACAATAACAACTCTTTCCTGCCATCCCAATTACCAGAATTCTCTGCTTCTCCTTTCTCTCTAATACTATTTCGTTGGCCCTCTCTGCACAGTTTCCGAACGTCGACTCATAATCGGTTCAGAGAGGGAAGGGGCGGTGGGGCCGAGTCGTCGAGTCTCTCGCGTCTCCGCTCACTTGTGTGCTCTCTCGTCGCGTGTTCTCTGTGTCTACTCCCAAAAAACATCCATCGTTGTTTAGGGGCGGGGCGAAAGCGAGATGCTGCGAGAGGCCTACTCGACCTCACTTCACTGTGTCCAAGCGCAAGAAGGAATGTCGGTTTCCCCGGACGTGATTGCCAAAATCGAGGAGGGCTATGCCAAGCTCCAGGTATGTTGCCCCAACACCCCCACCTTACACCAAGGTACCCTTACAGGCTGCCCCGGAGTGCCACTCCCTTCTCAAGAAGTACCTGACCAAGGAGGTCGTCGACCAACTCAAGGACAAGAAGACCAAGCTCGGAGCCACCCTCCTTGATGTCATTCAGTCCGGAGTTGCCAACTTGGACTCGGGAGTCGGAGTCTACGCCCCAGACGCCGAGGCCTACACCCTCTTCAAGCCACTCTTCGACCCCCTGATCCAGGTACGTGTTACAGACCATGACTCATCGGGGACCAGGCAAGGGCGCAATCGATATGCTAAACAATCACTGCTTTTCTCTCTCTTGTCTCTCTTTTTGGTGTGCTGTGAGGGCGCTCTTTTGTCAGTTTAATGTCATTCGAATGGCCGACGTGCCGGCTTGCCCGCAAAAATTGATGGGAAACGCGGGGCCTGTCCATACTAGGGAATGGAAATGGACTAGGGGAGAGAGAGCGCAATTCGAAATGGGATTACTAGCGCCGCAAAGGCAAGTGGCCTCTACTCGTAACGAACTCTATTGTGGCGCAGGCGCTTTTGATGACCCGACCACCTGTTGGTTTTGCAAACAATTTGCGCGCGGCGCCCCGGGCAACACATTTCGAGACGCACAAGTTTCCAGGACTACCACAACGGATTCGCCCCGAGCGCCAAGCAGCCAAACACCGACCTCGGAGAGGGAAAGACCGCTGCTCTGGTCGACCTCGACCCAGAGGGCAAGTTCATCAACTCCACCAGAATCCGCTGCGGACGTTCCCTCCAGGGATACCCATTCAACCCATGCCTCACTGAGGCCAACTACCTCGAGATGGAGGGCAAGGTCAAGAACATCTTCAACAACATCAACGACCCAGAGCTCGCTGGAACCTACTTCCCACTCGATGGAATGACCAAGGACGTCCAGGACCAGCTTATCAAGGATCACTTCCTCTTCAAGGAGGGAGACAGGTCAGACAATGGACATAGGGGAACTTGACTCACATTCTTGTTTTCAGATTCCTCCAGGCTGCCAACGCCTGCCGTTACTGGCCAAAGGGACGTGGAATCTTCCACAACAACCAGAAGACTTTCCTCATCTGGTGCAACGAGGAGGACCATCTCCGTATCATCTCCATGCAGGAGGGAGGAAACGTCGGACAGGTCTTGGAGCGTCTCATCAAGGGAGTCAAGACCATCGAGAAGCAGGCTCCATTCTCCCGCGACGACCGTCTCGGATGGCTCACCTTCTGCCCATCCAACCTCGGAACCACCGTCCGTGCCTCCGTCCACATCCGTCTTCCAAAGATCTCGGCCAAGCCAGACTTCAAGACCATCTGCGATGGACTCAAGCTCCAGATCCGTGGAATCCACGGAGAGCACTCCGAGTCTGAGGGAGGAGTCTACGACATCTCCAACAAGGCTCGTCTTGGACTCACCGAGTTCGAGGCCGTCAAGCAGATGTACGACGGAATCGCCCACCTCATCGCCCTCGAGAAGGCCGCCTAAACTGCTTCACCGTCAACTTGCTGCTGGCTGCTCTTACCCACAATCTTCTCTAATTTCATCTCATCTTGTAAACTTTAATTCTCTCTTATCCATTCTGTGTAAGACTACTTGGCTAGTGTGAAATTTTGTATTTCGTTCACTCGAATACTCATTTTCTGCTTCAATAAAGTAAAGTGCACCCGAGAAAAGAAATACCTGGTAAAAAAAGAAAAGAGTGGGGCCACCACTTCGGAAGTATGGGTGGGGGCTTGAACGACAAGAAAATAGAGATGGAATCGAAAGATTCCAGGAACAACGTAGGCTCAGCACAGCCTTCCGGTTTCGCAATAGCCCTCTCCAAGGTGAACCTTTGATCCTCGACCGCGAATTCTGTGAAAAAGAGAAAGAGATAAACTACTCTGCGTGAAAAGGCCGAAACGAACTGTCGTCCTTGGACTTGCCGTGGAAAACAACAGAAACGCATTGCATCTCTCATCGCCGGCGTGTTCAAAACGAATGTTTATTACTGCAACCGACAGAAAAAAGTTGTGAAATTGGTCGTTTTTTCGTTCCCCGTTTTCCGAGAGAGAAAGAGTAAAGGCTCTGTGAATAACCGGTTGTAACGGGAAAAAAATTGAAGATCGGTCGAGTGGAGTATGATTATGATTCTGCGAATGTTCTGGGAAGGGATGTTCTGGGAACTTGGGGAACCGTTGATTACATGCTAGTTTTCAACTTTCACTTGGTATAATCAAGTTCTCTTCAACGCTATTGATACTGATTCCAACAAAGTTGTATTTTTTTGGTGGGGCGAACTGAAAAAATATGCTCTGTCGTCTTTTTGTCAAACTTTTGTATTGTGCCACTAACGCTCGAAATTCGTAAGTCACAAATCCGGAAAGATCACCCATGCATAGAAAAGCAAACCAGAACAAGGTCCGTGCATGTTTATGATGGTACAGCCCCCGGAGAGTTGTGTTTCCATTCTGAGACTTTTGACAGATGACGGACTATTTGCGACGAGCCCGTCCTTCATTCTCATTTGAATTTTTATTACTCTGTCATCTCCCAAGTCTTCAAGATCATAATGATGGTCACTTCAATGGGAAAAGAAAAAGGTCCGAGTAGCATGACGAAATTGGTTGTTGTTGGTTTGATACAAACGTTTTAGGGTCTGAATGTCAGTCCGGATGCGGCGTCTAACTACTTGTTTTGGTGTCGTTGCGTTTTCTTCGGAGTGGATTGCAATCGTACTCAGGCCCTCTGAAACTCAACCAGAAACTGACTCGCAAAATTTATTCGATTTCCGGGAAAACTAAAAGACTGGAAATGTGTCATTCATTCCGCGAAGTGGTACACAAATGTAATTCGAATTTCCGGACTGATTTTTAGTTTCAGTTCTGAGGGCAGTTGTCATTTTCTGATTCCGATTCAGATTCGTAGTCTTTTTCCCATTTCCCATTTCCTGTCGCGCCTATCTGTCCCTATAATTTTGTTTCGCCGACTGAGACCAACTCTACAAAAGCGTTGATGGTATGAACCACCATCTGTTGGCAAATTTGATTTTGCGAACCAAACTCGTTTTGCTGACTAATTTGATATTGCAAATGGAATGGGGGAATGGAATGAAACAACACGGAGAGAATGTTCTAGAAAAACTCGAGTCACGCCAACTGTATCACAAATTCAAAAGTGATCAATTATTCAGGAAGGATCACGTCATCGAGCTGAAATGGACGAGTTTTTGAGGATCCTTGAGTTAGCTTATAGTTCTTCTTCCAAATTTGCAGAATTTGATTAGGCCTGGCTGATGAGAAGAACTGTTTGTATCAAATATTTACAAAGTCTCTTCTCTTGATTCCGCGACTCCTCTTCTACTTCAATTCGCCACCATTCATTGTTTACTAAACGTTTTGGAACAAACTGTTATAATTCGAAGATTAAAGCGCAAATCGTCACTGGCCTCTGTTTGTTCATGTGTTCTTTAGTTCTCCGATTCCCCCAGTCCGATTGACATTGATAATCCGTTTCAAACCAAAGAATTTATACATATTTATTCAGAAAAAATCTCACTGAAAAAAGGATACAGTTTTTAGAAAATTTGTCATGAAACTTAAGTAGGAGATTCTGAAAATGAAGCAAATGGCAACACACAGACAAAATGATTAACAATGAAATATTGGTGAACATCTTGAAAACCATTTGGATGTACTCGTAACAGAAGAAGGGACACTAGAAGTACTGGGATAGGAAATAGCAATAAGTTAAGGTGGGGGTGCAAATAGAAAATCTAAAAGTGAGTGCATGGGAATAAGTGACAACAGGTGAGAGATATACGTGGATTCAATGGCCAGCACCGTCACACGTGTATCATGAAGTAATGAGGTATAAAGTTTGGAAGTAGGCATTCACTTTGATATTTGAAATCACAAAGTGTTGAAAAATGCTATGAGTACAATACAAGACTAGAAATCATAGGGTTGAGGCATCGGGAGTTTGACTGAGATTTAGGCTTTTGACGAGAACGATTAGCAACCAGGAACAAATGCAAATGACGGAAAGATTGAGCAATGAGAGAAAAACGCTGAGAATGTAGAAGTGATTTGGTAGGAAATGATGAATAACAGGCAATATTCAACGTCTAATCAACAACAGAGGACCGTCCTCCAAGGGGATCTACAACGGGGAACGCGATCGTGATCTATCTCTTGAGCAAGAGCGAGAGTGAATCGAGTTCTCGATGCGGGAGCTTCTTCGGGAGCTTCTTCGGGAGTTCCTCCTTGGTGAGCAGGAACGGTCTATCCGCGCTTTTAACTCAGCGAAATGCTTGAGAGAATCTTCCCGTAACCGGTTCACGCTGCTGGTCATTCCTGTTTGAAGTTGAACTAAGGTGTAGATTGAGTTCAATGCGATCTCCAGGCTTCTTTCCAGTCGTTCGACTCTGCCGTCAATATACGTTAACGCCTGGAAAAGGTGGGGGATTAAAACCTGCGAAAAATTGGGATGCAAGAGGGAGGAACACACATATTGCAATCGCACGCATAAAACTACAGCACTTAAGCAAAATCAAAAAAAGCAGCACCCATATACGAACTTCAGCTACATACCTGCTCAACTCTAGGAGCATTCATTTGCTGTTCTTTCAGTTCATGGATTGCGCTCGCAATTATACGTAACTCATGTTGGAGGTGCTCCTCAGGCGTCATTTCCTCAGTTGGCGGCTCTTCTATACCTGCTGCTGATGGAGGTGGATATCCGTGGCTGAGTGTCATGTGGATCGGCAGATGAGAGCCTGAAAGATAGAATATAGAATGATCATGAAAGTCATTGGGCAATGGATCGTTAATTTCAAAATATCCTCCGTTTTCACCCGTCATGCACCACCTGTTCCCACAGTCAATGATCCCCGGAACTATTAACTTCGTCATCGTCAAACCCAACCGTCTCCGTCATATCCTGTCCGTGAAGTGAAGGAAAGCAGTAATGTGTTTTGTCGAGCAACTGTCGGCACATTCGACAGATATCAACTGTCGCGCCCATCGCCGATCCACTATCTATTTACGTGCCACATGTTCAGTCACCCACGGACCCATTCCATTCTGTGTATCTCGTACACTGTCATTGCTTTTGCCTGTCGGCTAGCTGAGACACGGAGTCCGCTGGGTGATTTAGCTCGGATTGTAAAAGACGGAATGTGAGCCGAGAGTCGGTAGTTGCAGCGAGCTTCTTCTCACGGACAGATCACACATGCACACCTATATCGTAGTCTCTCAGCCCCCGGGAAACCTTGCGGACAGGAAACGTTTCTATGGCTTCGTCAGTAATAAATCTGTCAATGGCTGTGCCCGTTTCTCTCCAACTCTCGACAGCTCCAATCTCTTCACCAACCACCCTGTAATCATATTGCTCGTGCATTTGAAACGAGTGTGTCGGTTCTCGGTTTTCGGTCGGTCCCTGACGGCTTCACTTCCTTAAGCGCACTTGCCTATCGATCCTGGACGAGAGCAAGCAGGCAGGCAACCGCCGGCCTCTCCTATTACAAGATATGGTCTGTGTGGATTAAAACGGACAGACGTCGCCGCGCGCTGCCTGGTAATAGTACTCCCTGGGGGTATTTCAGAGAACATGCAATGTAGGGAGAGAATAGGAAACGGCTTCTGTGTGTGCCCACATTTCGTGTGTTTGACTGGCAACCGACGGCCCCAATATAGATGACATTGTAGATGAGTTTGCGCACGACGGCGCCTACCAGAAGCCCTCGCTTCTCTCTCGAATTGAAAACCGACGACTTGCTGTATGTGTACACAGTGAGGGCCCCGATGGTTGTCTGGTCCTCTCATGTGTCAAATGGGAAATTGCAATTTTGAAACCAGCGGCACACCATGACCGACTCGGTTTCCCTCAGGAGAGTCGGCCGTCAGTAAACGACTTCGTTTGTGCTTTTCTCACAACAATACAAAAGCCAGTGTGGTGTGTGGGAAGAGGAAGAAGCGGAAGAAGGAGAAGCGAAAACATGCCAGTGGGTTAGAAGGGACAGGACACTGAAGTGGACAGGGTACAAAACAAGAGTAGAAGAATACTTTGAGAAGCACATCGCAGCTTATAAAGCCTTTGTTTCAGAACTCACTTTTCCTAATGGGCTTTCCGCATTCTTGGCAGTGCGTCATGTTGGGTGGCGACGGACACGATTCGATACTGTCGGCACTGGGACCCGGCGACAGTTCGCGCGAAGGACTGTTCCCCCTCTGGGTATCAGTCGAATCGGGACTGCCGTCTCCTCGACCGGAAGTAGCCGCGACGATCATGGCGGCCAGCGTAGCCTCACCACCAACCTAAGGCAAATTTCAGAGTCAAAACTTGTGAGGGAGTAGTAGGAAAGTACCGTGCTATGGTTATTGATTTGCAGTGGGGGACTGTCGCTTCCATACTCTTGATCACTATCGGATAGGACTGGAAGAAGTTGTGATGTTTCATTTGTTAGAGTCAGTTACAGTTAAATTTGAGTTTTGTTTAGTTCGGAAAAAGTTATTGTGAAAATTGTATTTGAGTTCTATTCGTCTATTGGTCCCTCTCATGTTCCCCTCTCTTCCTCAAGACTTCACGTCTGTCGCCGAAACGTCAGCTGCTGCCTCACTGTATTCCTCGTCTAACAAGAGTGCGGCCTGTGTTCCCGATTATTCTTCTGCCAGATGCCCAAGATTACCCCCCGACCGAATGCCATATATCAACAGTGGTGTCCCGTCTGTACCGTGTTCATGCGAATTTAATCCCTCATGCTGAACCGCCTTGCTCCGGTTACACTTGTCTTTCACATGCGCGCACAAAATTGACCGAGTGGCCATTATAGCCACCTGTCTGCCCGCAACCTAAATGACCTGCTGCCTTTCCGGGGTACACAAGAAAAGCTTGTGCTTCTTCGGTTTTGTGCCGGTTGAGTTGAGCGCGTGAGGCTTGTTTCTGTCGTTGGTTGTCGTCAGAAAAAGGCAATTTTGTGCAACAAAGGCAGGCTCTTCGACTGTTCTGTCCATCTATGGAGGGGGTGGAGGAGAAGCAACACACTTGGCTGAAGCTCTACATCATTCACTCACACAGAAGGCACAAGACACAGGAGACAGAAGAAAATGGCCGTTGCTTGCTTGCGCGACGACGTACACACAATTCCATCGCTTCTTCTTTCCTTTCCCTTCATTTCCAATCTGGAGAATGGTGCGATGGAGGCCTCTGTTGGTGCTTGAAAGCAACCACCCAACCCCTCAACAACGACAGACCGGCGAATCGACAAACGAAGCGTTTTCTTGTGCTTGTGTGCCAGGAAGCAAGCGCGTGAGGACTCTTTCCTTGTGCGGCCCGGCGCCTATACGCAAACAGTAGTCGGGGAGTGTGCCGCGGGGCCCACTGGTCCCTTCTTTCCAATGCGCTCACAATTTTGCTTGTCGGCCGGTCGGACCTCTTGCTTTTCCCTTCCCTTTGCCGGAGGGGACGGACATTGAAAATCGATGCGGGCACGCATGAGCACACAGATGGAGTTGCACGATAGAAACGATGATGGCCCGACGGGACGATGTCGGGTTCTGTGTTTTCGAACTGACTTCCGAATATATATAGACACGAGACACCGACACACGCAGTTTTCTTGACGGACTGGCCCGACTCGTCTGTCACAGCTCACTATCTATTCCGGTTGGAGAAAGATTAAAAAGTTGGAGAGAAAAAGCGAGTTTTTTGGAGGAAAGATTGTCGGTCCAGCAGAAATATGAGTTTGGTGACTGACAGCCGAACTTTTCATTGCGAAATGTTAGGTGATTCAGTGCCTCGAACGAAAAACCCCTGAGAAATCATTTGTGATATGTGAGTACGGTGCTCTGCGGGTGGTTAGTGTACAGTGATCGTTTGTCTGGGACAGTATCGGCACGACCTTTCCGTTTGACCCGCCAGATTCACATTACACCGTGCACAGGTTTCGGTGATCTATACTAACCGTGCCGAAGCGGCAACGAATACCACATGGCAGCTGACGCATATAAAAGTTTATGCGAAGGCGACCCACCCGATATCGGATTCAAAAAACAAGTATATGCGCTCGCATTCCTTCGCATTCCTACAGTAATACACCAGATGGATGAGAAATGTGGGAGAGCAACAGGAGGGAAGATGGGAGATTGAGCAGAGAGTGGGAACGGAGCGAACACTTATACATGACAATCTAGGTGGAAAAATCACTAACCGGTATCTGGCGATCCACCCATCTCGGCCTTCAGCTCACGGGCAACTTGTTGGAGCTGTGCTCTGGTCAAGCTGAGAGTTGATCCGTAGTCGAAACCGAGGCTGATGAGCACAGATCTATAAAAATGAATTATGCATGACTCTGTAAATTTGTCATGTTTTCACCTGTCATCCTCAGTAGAGGCATCCTTCGGCAGCAAACCAAGTTCCGGAATCTCATCTGGACAAACAACAACTTCGACTGGAGTTACAGTCGTCACGGCAGTCTGCTCTTTTGGTGATGTCTTCGGCCGGCTTACTGGAGTGGAAGTGACGACCTTAGTCACAGTTGGTGGTGGAGAAGTTTTTGTGACTGCCATAGAGATGTAGTCAGGGTCTTCGATCTCCATCTTGATGGTTCTGTGGTTGTTGTTAGCCACATTGTTGCTGTTATTGTTGATAGTGTGAGTATTCGGGAGTATTGTAGGAGTGGTGGTTGTGATAACTGCGGTGGCCGTAGTTGGAGTGGATGTTGACGTGCCATTTGTTGTGGCTGATCCATTTTCTTTAACCTGAAACAACGTTAATTATTAATGCTCCACGACATTTGGAGTTCTTACTGTTTTTGGTGCTTTTTTGACAATGATGTCATCTTTTCCGATGGCTTCATTTTGTTCTTTTTTATGGTGTTTTAATATATGTTTTGTTAAATTTCCTGTAATAATCATGAATTAGCAATGCACTTCCTTCGCTGATTAGAAACCTTTTAATCTGCTAGACTTTCCACAAAATTTGCATACATAAGGTTTTAATGCTGTATGTACTGATCGATGCTCTGCCAAGTTGGAACGAAACCGAAATGCTTTACCACACGTTTCACAGATGAATGCCTGCAATATTGGGAAGATGAATGTTGGAGATTATGACCATGAAGCTCCCTAGATTGTCCCCTCTGATAAGTACGTAACAGCCACGGGCTTCTTCTTTGAGACTATTGAAAACTGTAGCTCTAATCCCTAATCCATTCCAAATACTTGTTAGACTAGATGATATATGTCATATACATTTCCTCAACCACGTCATTCTTTTATCTGACTCTGTTTCTGTTTTTATACTCCACGAAGATTGTTTTCATCGTTTCCGTGGTACTGGCTTGAAAATCGAATCAGAAAGGGTAAGCCGAATGTACGCACACACAGGGAATCGAAGAATCTGATTGAAAAATTTATTGCATCCACAACCAAATACGCTCATTCCTCTGCCCAAGATGCTTCTCCTCGAGAAGCGGAAGCCTGGGATAGGCAGCCATAAACAATCAACATTGCGCGGTTTTCATTACCGTCCATCAATGGAGCGCTCCTTGAAAACGAGAGCGGATGGTGGTGCGGAGGACGAAATGCAACACACGGATGATTAAATTTGCGTTGAATGGCGGTGCGTGGCTGACTGGCGTACTCGGCTTTTCCCCCCTATTTGTGGATTCAACTTGTCTGTCATGACAGTCAAAAGGCCGAGCACGTCGACTTAATTGAACCCATCTCTCAACCCTCTTGGCTGGTAGTACTTACTCGATCCATTTCCACTTGTGCATCGGTTGTCTTCTACGTGAAGAGTACAGACACACAACGGAAAGCTGAAGTGTGTCAGTTTGGAAGTGGACCAAAAAAAGACGGAATATCTATGGAAGGACGGAAAATGCGGTGCGCTGACAGCGCGCCGTGCGTGGGGAACGAGTAGATGACGGAGGGGCGCGGCGAAGAGCCGGAGGAGGAGCGAGGGGAAAAGTTTCGGATGGAAAAATAGTACGCGATGGCGGCGAGACGGACACGATGGGATTCTCCGAGGCATCTGGCCCCTATCTTTTGCTCACAAAACTGCCGCTCTGTGCCAGCTGTGAGAAAGTGCCAGAGAGTCGCCGCGCCGCCCCGCAGATTGTACACCGGATATCATCCGGATGCCGCTGCTACAGTCACTCGTTCAGGGGTCAACACTTTTTTCGCGGCGCCGAAGGAGCGAAACCGCGGGTCAGGTGCCTAGCCGTGTCGTCTCATTCTCGATGAGAGAAAACAGGCAAGGAAAAGGAGCACACCTCGTAAACAACTGGGTCCCGCCCGATTCTGGAAGCAGTTGTGCACAGAACACTCTGTAATCGAATGCCGATAACATGGGCACTAGCGCACTGCTTCTTCTCGGTCTGCGCACAAATTTTTCCTAATGCGTTCTGTCTTTCCGCCTATCCATTATCATCAGCCGCTGTACACGTCTTCTAATTATGGTATACATACTACATCAAGTCGGTGCCGAGCCGTGGCAGGGGTTTCATGGAAAGTGCGCACACGGCAGAGCAGCTGAATAGGATTAGTGACAAGCTAAACGAGATCGAGCTTGTAAAAAGGTGCGGTTTCCGTTAGGATCTCTCACGAGCTCTTTCTGTCAATCTCGACAGGGCTGCCTGAATAATCTGTTGTACTTGTCGCGTGAATCACCAGAGGGAGATGGTGCATAGAAGCTTTTATCGCGTTGATCTTTCGAGGATTGAGTGCACAGAATGACACTGAGCATCTTCGGAAGTCAGCGGGCAAACGACAAAAAGATGGTTCGAAAGATAGTTGGCTAAGGTTTCCGAGAAGATTTGTAATTGGAGAAGTACTAGGAGATGATCGGCAAGAAACATAATTCAAAAGGTAGCGCTAACAGTTGCTCGCCAGAAATACAGTACAGGTACTGTCTACAGTAACGCAACAGTTGCTCAGCACACCTACACTGCCCAACAGTCCCCAAAGGTCAACCAATCGGGAAAATGAAATACGGTACGCGTCTGGGGGCTAAGAAGATCGTATGGGCTCATAAAGTATAAGATTGCGTAATAGGACGTGTGGGAGAGACAGTGGGAACATGACACGAGAAAAGTTATAGGATTGCAAAGAAAGTATTATGCAGAGTGTGCTGAAGCCCTAGAATTGTACTATGGAAAGTGCATCATGTGATCTGATTGATTCTGTGATTTCATAATGTACAGGTGAGTGTCAGACAGAAGCTAGATAGTCGTGGAATAAGGAAATTGTGGGAACGGAAATGTAACTAGATGATGACTCAATCAGTGAACCGGATTAATCAGAAATAGCAAAGTTACGTAGGAACTCACCTTATCGGTATGAAACATCTGCTGGTGCTGCTGTAGTAATTTTGTTGATGAAAATGATTTGGGACATTGTGGACAGGGTAAACTGTCGTCGGTCATCAGACTTGTGACTTGTACTAGCGGTGATACACACACGGACATTCACGAAACTTTTGACTCTCTTGATCCTTCAACGTCAGCTCTTCTTGAAACGTCGGTGTTTGAGGTAGTACGGATTGAGTAGTAGTATGGTTGGTTAAGGTGGAGGGACTCGGTCCACCAAAAGTCAGAGCCAGAAAAGGTAATGGACGTCCTGGAAGAGGAGGGACGATGAAGAGGACGAAGGGGAGGAGAAGTGAGCAGGGCGATCGGACAGGACAGGGCGCACGGAGGGGTGGGGCGGTGAGCTATCCAAGTGGGTGGGGCGACACAACAACCGCGGAGCCAGAGAGCTCAACTCGTGGAGCGGGGAAAGGGTGCTCTACAGTGAATAGGGGCCCGTCTCAGGACGCACCACGACGACGAGGACGATAGAAGACGCGGCAGACAGGCTACACGGACCGACGTGCGTGGAGACTCCGCCCATCTGCATAACGTTCTAGCTTGCTGGGGGGTGCCTGCTGCTCAGTAGCGCGAGGCTCCGAGCGCCTCTCTGATTCATGCGGTCACTCGTCGCTTGGCGGTCTGTCTACAGCCAGCTCGTTTCCTAGTCGGAATGGGAGTGAGGGCTCGGGCGAGTGAATGTGCTGGTCGAAGAGAAACAGCACCATAGCTCAAGCTTTTCCGTCCATACACAGTGCCAGCCGGATACAGCACAAAACTATCATTATTCAAAATGTATATCCCACATTTGAGCTTGGTTATAGGAAATTTCCTATCCCGACGCTTATTTCCGCTGGCGCCGGATTCGAGCTGCGCATGACTATCCCACTAGGCTCTGACAGGAAACCCAAAACGATTCAGCCTAAATTCGCAATTTCATTGGCGGGCGGGTGATGAAACACAGTTTGAGCAGTGGCAGGTTTCGCAGAAAAAGACAGATCTGTGTCGATGAAGCCAAGATAACTGACACTGCGAGAGGTTTGGCGCGGTAGATGCAGAAAACATGATGACAGTTGGCGAAAACAGGCGAGCCAAGAAATTGTACACAGTTGACGCCAGTCGTAATCACCAAAAGAAATCAATGACAGAAATGTGATGACGCCACGAGAAGATGAAGCAAGAGGGTCGAAAATTGACACCGTATGATGACCGGCAAATGGGCAGCAGCCGACGGTTCGTTTCACATTTTAGAATGCGAGCAAACACTTTTCACAGAAGGACAAAACTGACATCTGTCTCTTATTGACCATTGTAGAATCTGCAGTTACTACCATGCGGTACAAAACAGGTGGAAAGAGGGTAATGGTCTCGTGGTTGGCCACTTTGCACTTCGCAACCTGTAAAGAACCTTCTCGAAACAAAAAACATTTTGAAACCCTCCGTTTTGAAATCAGTTGCCGCTTACGCATTCATTCTGCCACTCTCCATCTTCCGATCTAATTTCATAACTACGTGCAGCGGCACGTAGCGGAAAAGTTGGCTTCTCCCTGTATGGCAACGTTTCGTTTGCAACTCTTATTTCGTGTGGGCGGATCTGGTCGTGACAAATTGGTGCGAGTCGAGGCTAGAAAATACAGAGATAGTGTGAGCACTGAAGAGAGCTTCTGAAATACAGATAAACTATGTGTTTATGCTCTCTCCCTCTTTTCCCGCTCTTTTTTCTTCTCTCTTGTCGAGGCCCGCTGTCCGGCAAGTCCGCCGATAAACATGTTGTGATCTACCAGCTTTTCTGATGAATGCGAACCGAAACCCACAATTGAGAGCGGATATGGAAGATGTCAGTCAGTCAGAAGGGATTTGTGAAGCAACCACATGAGTGTCCTAAACAATTGTTCTGGTCATTTTGTATTGTCAAGAGACAGAAAACAGATGACTGGCCGCTTCCGATACTATGGCTTTTCAGAAATTCTGCAGATTCTATTCGGTGACGTCTTCCATTCTCCCTATATGCCTTTTCTTGCGACTGACACTGCCTGCCTCCTCCATCCATTCTTTTCACAAAAACCGATGCGGCCGTAATCTTCCAGAGTACTTGTCGGAAAGTAAAGCTTCGATGCAGAGAGGGACGAGGTGCCCCTGCTTACACCCACGAAACGACTCTAATGGCCGGTCCGTGGAAAGACGAGGAGTTCTCTTCGATGTGGCTAGGGACCTCCGGGCAATTGTCGACAGGCACAGCCGATTGGAGTGAGTGCCGGGAGAAGCACTGACAGACCAGAGAGTTCCAAACTGCCAGACCACAACAACATCGTCACAAAAACGTTCTTGCCGTCGTTTTCTGTCCAAACCCCCGTCCCGTCAATCCTTCACTCATTGTAGAGAGTGTGCTGGTAAGAAGGGAAAGTGCGCGAAAAGAGTGAAAAGGAAAAGCTGTCTTGCTCTCCGGACGTCAGCGTCCCAGAGTCTTGCTGTGCACAAAAGGAAAGTTATTTGGACTGCTGCCTACTGCGCATGAGTGCCGGTAGTCGTACTCGGTTGTCAACCTTTCTTTTCCACTTGCCTTGCCAGAAAGCAAGAAGAAACGGGAAGAAGAGGAAAAGGTCCTCGTTGCGCAACGGACTCTACTTTTCCATCTTCTGTCCCGTCGGTCGTTTCTCACCGAAGAGCACCAGCGGACCCGTCGGCGGTGCGGTGCTTCGATGCATGCACGCTCAAGTGCTGTCTTTCCATTTCAACGACGGCTTCTTCATGCTCTCCTGCTGTGGCTACCAAATGGTCGGGAGCTCTTTCACCATGCGCCGGCGGGCTTCTGTCTGTCGAATGCGGCAACATCGACAGCTCTCTCGCGATTTGCACAAGGAGAGCGAGCTCTTGCCAATTAAGAATATATTCTTGTGGCGAGAGGATGAATGAATGGTTCGGCGTTTCGTCGAAACTCGTCACTTGCACACTCTCACGCAAGCACGAGCCGTGTTATTACAGTGTGCGTGGCAATGAAGGGATGACCGGGAGAGAAGATGAGGAGGAAAAGCCAAGGGACGCGCAGAAATAAGATGGATACTAGACCAACACAAATTTATGGCGATGGATACGGCATCGTTCGTTCCGATGAAGCCTCGGGGTATTTGGTTTACACCGAGAAGGAGATCGCACAGGAAACGCGCAGAGAGCACTTTTGGTGCAAGCCTTGATGAGGCATGAATCTGAAATCGGTGTGGGAAAGAGAAGATGAGGGAACAGTTTTTTTATTTGATTCAACGCTTTCATTCATTTCAATTCAATTCATATATTACATGTCACATCACTGTAAATCCGTCTTCTCAACAATCTTGTTCTTTGCTTCATTATCCCCATTGTCCTCGTCGGCGGCACAGACTCGGAGAAGCACGCACACATGCCGAGAATCCAATATCTTTTCCACCTGCAAACATAATACTGTGCTAGAGTTCGGGCACTGCGTTAAGCTCATGTTCGATTTATTTTGTTTACGGTACGCAATTATCATAAGGTGGTAAGCATTTAGTGACCATGAGGCCAGACAGAAAGTGCCAGCTGCTCATGTTGGTTTGTGCGCGACGGTCACGCAATCGAAGATGGTAATTAGACGCGAAGCGGGCCAAAAAGGGTGCGAGAGATGATAGAAAGTGTGCTGGTCCGTTTACGGAAGATGATTCATCAAAGCTCTCGAGAGCCAAATCAAGGGCTTTCAAAGGCGGGTAAGAAGAGGAAGCGCATCGCAAATGACAGGTTACGTTTGACTTGCCCCCTATTCAGAGAGCACGATGAACATGATGCGAAGATCTTAAGAATAGCCAGAAGCATGAGATTTATAGGAAAGGACAGGCTCTGTCTCTGACTGCCTTCCCACGGAAATCGTAAACAAATTCTGTGCTTGCCACAGTGAGGGACTTTCCGGAAGTGCTTCTCTTGGCACACACAACATAACGCAACTCTTTGAAACTACTGTTCTCCCTCTGGGACAGGCAATGCGAGCTGTGGGGGTTGAGGAAGAACCACTTTTTTGCATTGCAAATGAAGCTGAAAAATTCATGCACAAAAATGTATATCTTGGCCGTCTCTCGCTCCAACTTCAGTCCTGTAATTCTATGTGGGCACGATGAGGTCGCGCTGAATGTTTATATGGGGTTTGATTACATCTGGGGAGCACGCTGATTGTTTACGGTCTGCTGATACTAGAGGACCGTTTGGAGTACAGAAGTGCACCAGCATGCTGCTCGCGCATTTTCTGTCATAAACAATTGTCTCGATTCACGTTTCCGAAGGACCAGCTGGCACCTATATACAGTAGTGGGGGCTTCCTCCGATCCTAATGACCATCTCGTTATTGTCTGTCAATGTGCTTTCATGCCCAAAGACGAGGAGACAGGGGGCGACGGAAACCAGCCAGACACGAATAAATCACTCACTAATGAACTTTTGCCTGTGTGAGTGATCTCATGCGAGCTCGGATTATTCACTGCCTTGCACTTTGTATACAAGTCTGTGTACGTGTCTATGTGTGGGTGACAGACGGTTACCGGGGTAACTCTGTGAATGAATGTTAATTCTGAGCCGTGCAACAAGCTATGATATATGATATATCTTGTTAATCATGTGGTCTTATGCCGTACTGACAAGCTTCTCAAAAATGACCACGCGCATGCCCTGATACTTGCCAGGGACTAGGACTAGGACTAGGACTAGCCTCAACGCAACGATTAAACGTTTCTCATATCATGCCTGTCGCCCCGATGACGAGGGATCGGGAAGAGGAAGCGCGACGGAAAGTGAAGGTAGACTGCATGAGCAGGCATGCAAGAAAGCCATTTCAAAACGGATAGGGCACGGAGAAAAGGGCGAGGGACCAGTTTGTAGGACAGGTGGCGCATACACTTACCTTGCCCGAGTACTTCTCCACTTTGGTAGTCAAGAAACGAATGCATTCGGAGATATCCTCTGCGCGATCGTGGAACAGGGCTTCACAGTCAAGGCGAATCATCTCGATGACATCTTTCTGGAATTCAACAAATTTCCGATCCAATTTATGCTAATGCTTCTCTCTGGCTGCCTCCTTGGCTGTGCTGTCGGTCGGTCAGTCAGTCAACCACAACCGAAAACAAAAGCTATCCCCTTTCCTTCCTTTCCACATATATTATCCCGTATTCAGTGAGCCGGGCGCTGCCTGTCATAGTCTTCAGTCTTCCCGACAGAAACCAAAAAAGGGAAGACAGGGACTGAGGAAGAAGTGGTCGTATAGAAAGAAGTCTCCGTGACATTGTCATAGTCCCTTCCCACCGCTTGAATGGTTTCGGTTGCATCACAACAGATAAATGGCACAGGGAGGAGGAAAAGCCGAAACTCAATCAAAGGGCTTACCTTCAGCTGTATGAAATCATAATTCACACCATAAACCGCGCGCATACACAAGTCACAGCTAATGCCGGCCATTTGATTCACCTGACAGAGCAAAAGGGATTTCATGACGCGAGAGGGATTTGTACCGAACCTTTTCCACATAGTACTCGTTCGTCGTCAGCATCTGCTGCTTCTCCAGAGTCCTCGTCAGGTTTTTGTAGGGATGTGCGGAGGCAAAGTAGACAATTGAGATCAGAACACCGGCTATCGAATACAGCTTCATAATACTGAAAAATGGAACTGCACAAATGAGAATTGTAGGTGAAAAGAGAGAATGAAAACAATACGGACGGCAAGAATAAGAATGGTAAGGAACGGGGCGTGCTTGCCATCAAATGGCGTACTTCACGAGTGCACAATAGACCGTCAATAAATAAGAAACTTTTGTTGGTTGCCTATCGTCTTACCATATCGTGAGCGAACGGTTAGTGTAGAATTTGCATATGACATGTGTATCTTGGTCTTTGCACCTAGAAGTTGTGTTTGGACAGTTCAAAATACATTCTCGGCTCAAAAGCGGTCGAATGGCTTCTTTGAAAGTCTTTGGAGAGTGACCTGACCAGCAAATGTCACGACATCACACCACCAGTCATCTGAAGGTTCCCGATGTAATAAACTGACATAAAACCCCGGTCGGGCACACGTGGTCGTCTATAACACATTATTTTCCGGGTTCCCATCCGTCCGCTTCGTCATACACCGAAATTACACCACATGTCTTTCACATTTTGATCTTTCCGCGTTCGAACTGAACAAGATCAGATGAGTCAGTTCAGATAGAGCTTCTCGGTTTTATTGGTTAGTAAAAAGTCGGGTTAGACATTTAAAGAGTACTTTTGTGAGAATCGAATACGGCGCAGGAAGTGAAACAGACATTCTAAGCAGAAGACGAATAGACACGTTGACGAGGAGATGATAAAACTGCGAAACAGTTGCCACAAATGATTGTTGATTGATAATGACGAGCGTGGATTGGTGGTTCGGATCTTGAATATGAAATTTGATATATTTTGACGACCGAATCTACCTCAAACGGAATTTTCTTCGTATTGTAGCCGTGACCCGTGGTAATTGTCGAAACTGCAGGCAGGACTTCAATAAGGGCATTGTTAAACTTGCGCAGTAGCTTTTTCTTTCTCTTCGAAAAAGTGAAAGCAACATAGTACGACGGCGCGTCTTCATCTCGGACTATCAAAAACTGCTGGGCAGTGTTTAGCCAGGACAGTTGACCAGGTAGAAGGGCACTATCCACAGTGGACTGATAAATGCCTCCTTTCCTGAACAAAACGGGATTTACTTCGATTTGTCTCATCTCATTTGTTTTGTCAATGTTTTCTCCCATGCCATTTAATTTTGATTCAAATGCATTTTATGCAAATCCATTCCATTTTGAAGCAGGTGAAATTCACCTGTTCATTCAACCTATTCAATTCAAACGGGAGCAGACGGTGTGTTTCGAGACATTCATCTCAGCCATAATTAGCTTTTCGCTGTTCTCATTCTCAATGGATTACCAACGCGTACAGTACCCTAAGACCGTCTGTCGTCCTTCTGGTACAGTGTTTACGGAACCGTTCCGTGGAAGCCTGCCACAGGCACCAATTGACAGATGTAAAGTCCAGATGTGCGTCGAATTTGGTTTGGCTGCTGGTAGTAGGTCGGTTAGTCGGTCTCGGGACCAACGGAAACACGTATATAATTTATATGCAAACAGCACACCACTCGGCTCGCGCACGCGCAGACCTCGCCTTACATGGTCGTTTCCTCTTCCTCAACACCCTGTTTGCTACCATGCTTTACATTGTATGCAAATTATCGACTTTGACATGGTTAAATACATGGCTGAACGCTTGCGCAAAAGGGACCCGACAATAGAGCACTCACTGAATCAAATTTTGAACGTCCCGCTCTAAATAGGCTCTTCGAACAGGGTTCTTCTTGATGACCTGTTCAAAACGGTTACAAGTGATGGGAGTGCATAGAAGAGTTTGTGTCTCGAATGCCGCAAAGTACATCTTGTTTTGCTCGACCAAGTCTGAAAAGTAATGATAAAACCGTGTGGTGAGCAGACAAGAATTGATAAGATAGTCAGACAGGGTTCATCTCAAAAAAGAACGGTAAACAATAATTGTGTGGGTTTTCGGATTTCTTGTTTGCACGAATGATATAACCAACAAAACAGACAAAACAGATTATCTTTTGACTTACCCAATGCCTGTTTGATTGACCGGAATGGAACATCATAAGTTAGCGGGACTGATAAGAAGGCGTACATGTCGGTTTGATATAGTTGTGATAAAATGAATGTTGCAAATAGGACAATGAGAAGATGCACTCGGGAAGTGATTTGAAATGAGATCAAGCTTGTCTGGAACAGAAAATATCACGGAGCGGACTGTGTTCTGATCTTTGTCATTGCAGACGAAAACAGCTTAAAAACACGAGACCCTGGTGCTTGTTCCAATTCAACTTACGGAAAACAGTTCTATGAACAAGCGAGAAATCGGTTTGTCCTGGTGAAAATCTTTGATTTTGACAAAGTTGATTAGCAGCGTTGTCGAATACAATAACAAGACGGAGAGCACGATAAACAGCCAGACAGTTCTTGAGAACGCGTTGAAAATGAACTGGCGAGTGCAGGTAAAAGACGGTGGTGCAATAACAAAAACACTCTGAAATATAGCGAATGCACGAGACGTCTTACAAGTACGATAAGGGACTCACTTCGAAAACTCGAGTAGGGTAGGAGAAAAGGACGGCTTCTTCTCGCTCGGATGACATTCTCATTGATAAACCGATCATATCCAGTTTTCCTGCAAACATTGGTCACTTTTGAACTTGGAAGCCTTGTACCTTCCTGTATCAGACCAATCATTCCGGACCAGCTTCCATTTGGTTGTTTTGCTCCGAAATCGTATTGCTGGCCAAACTCTTTCCAGACATCAATCTAATCATGAACACCACCCTCTGATCACAGTTCAACTGTTACTTACCACTGTATAATTGACACCGATCAACCGGAAAACCATTTTAAGAATCTCGACTTCAGCTCCCGGATGTTTACAGTTGGGACGCTCAAAACACGTTTGAGCATCTTTTTCCAGCGGAAACACGCCGATTCGGATATTCTCACCGGTGGAAGCCATTCAGGATGAATAAGAAAAAAGGTTCCGGATTTGGGTTCGATTCCGGAGAGAAAAGGAATGTGTGACGATTGTGAAATTGGATAGCGCCTCAGATGGACGTCTGAGTCTTGACCACATTGCCTTTTTTAGAGAGCCAAGAGGCCAACACTGCCAGGTACAGAGCACTCGAAACGTACTTCAAATTTTGTGTGGGAAGAGGGTTGTGAAACAATGAGACAAAACTGACCACTCGATTTTTTGGAATAATTCTTCAATTGATGAGACTCTGGGAGTAAATGATATGACAATTATGAATGGAATACGGGGAACAAACAGAATACAGATATCAATGTGATATGGAAATTACAGAACATTAGCTATTCAAATAATACTATGCTTATTGATTATTAACCCGTCGGATTATTAGTAAGTTATTCGTAGAATCCAAGACAGCGATTCACGGCTTTCTTCCACGTCTCGAAACTTTTCATGAGAGCACTTCTGGATTTCTCGTTTGGTGTGAACACATGACTGACAGTGACAAGTTTCTTCAGTTGTTGCTTGTCCCAGAGTCCTTGTGAGTATCCGGCAAGCATGGCGACTCCACGGGCAGCGACATGATCCGAGTTGGTCATCCTCTCCACATTAAGGCCAAGAAGATCGGAAATGCACTGGCAAATGAAATCGTTGTTGGAGACACCGCCACAGATTCTGACAGGGGAGTTCTGGTTGATGTACACCTCTGATTCAGCGGCTTTGTAGATTTGATACACTCGGAAAGCAATTGACTCCAGAATTGCTCTCACCCTACAATTCTCAAAGTTATTTAGGATTATTTCATTGTAGTCACGTACATGTGAGCTTTCGAGGTGTCTGGTCTCAACGCCAGGAATCCGGAGCATGCCGTCTCATCGTTGATCGGCGTTTGAATCCCGCAGAACGCTGGTATGAAGACCGTTCCGTTTGTAGTCTTGACTGATTTGGCAATGTCGGAAGTGTGCGTGACATCATCAAAAAGTCCGATGGACTGTGCCCAGTGGAGGATAACCGCCGTGTCATGCGCATTTCCCTCGGCGATATAATCAGTCTCTCCGTTAATTCGCCATCCGACCAGAGGGTATAACCCTGAAAGAATAACAGAAATCGTATAAAGTTCAGTCTCAGAATCGAATAATTCACATGAATCACAGATGATAGAAATGGATGAGACGCATCAAAACAATGTGATAACATCTGCGACACCACGCCCCGCGACAAGAAATCGCAAAAGATCAGCAACAGTTCAAGAAGATTAAACGAGGGTGTAGTGCGCACTCACCAGACATTGACGCGTAGGGTACTTTGCCCGTATGGACGTTGACGAAAGTTCCAGTTCCCAGCGTGATCTTCACGTCGCCTCGCTCCCACATTCCACAGCCAAACATGGCAGCTTGTTGGTCAGCAATCTGGAAAGACTTGATCATGACCTACTGGTCAGTGCAAAAAACACTCACAATCGAGGTGATCACCAGTTCCTTGCCACAATGGGTTTTGTCTATAATTGGGAGTTTGGGCATATCAGCAAGGTTAGAGTCAACGATCGGGGAGAGCAAGTCTGTTGGGAATCCGATGATTTTCATGACCATCAGGTTGTAAGCGTTCTGAAATAGGCAATTTGGTTTTTTGATCAAATCCCTCAATGACTCACAATCCACGGATCGAACATTCCAGAGGGCGAGATATTGGAAGCCTCGACACACATCATGTTGTGCTTCGAAGATCGCATCAGAAGCCACGTCTCCAGACATCCGAAACACAGATCTCCGTCAGATTTCATTCGTTTCAACTTCTCGGATCTGCTGATAGTGACGATGAGTCTGTGCGAGACCATGGCTCCAAGGAACTTCAGCCTCTCTGCAGCCAAGAATCTGTTTTTCCTTGTCACAAAGTGCAAGAAGCCGCCGGCGATGTTCAAAGCCTGAAACAACGAAGATTCACACGGCATCTTAAGTTATTTGTGCGTTCAATGATTTTTTGGTGTAATGATTCTTTGAGTCCACCCAAACATCAGTACCAATAACGCACTTTTAAGATGAACGAGTTGTTTAGTTGATGACATGTCTTGTTAGCTCTCTTGTCGTTCCAGCAAATGATTCGTGTCTCTTCCTTGAGCGTCTTCCTGAAAACGACCAGGTTGCCTTTCAATCAGCAACATTTCGCTCTTACTTATTCCAAAGTACAATCGAATTTCGTTGAGTGCAAAGACCGATGTTGACATGCGCATTGGGAGGAACTGTTTTATCTGAAAAGGGCAATCAGTAGTCTGTTTAGAATCACCCCACTCTGATTATCATCATCTCCAAGACTAGACACTAGTGGCCGACGCCGAACACCGGTTAGTCTAGGGTTCTACTTTTGAACGATACGGTTCTCGGAGAAGTGGAACACTCTCTCGTTCTTGTTATCATGTTTGGATGGTTTTGGGATCAGAAAGTCAAAGCATCAGACACGTTTTCACTGATCTAAGATCTTGACACACCTTATTCTGATTTATCATCAAAATTTAGGACGTGTTGATCTTTTGGCGGCTGTGAAACCAACCGGTTTTTTCCGACACCGATCAAATTGTTGCACTCTAGTCCACTGGTATCAACTATCTACTGTATCATATCAAATGTGACTCAGTCGTGAGGAAAACAAAACAATCAACATGTTGTTTTGAGGTAGCTCCTCAGTAAACAATCGTACACTCGGAAAGTCAGACTAGACTCGATGGACTCTCCACGTGTCACGTCATACTACAATTATGATCATTCGATTAAGAATTATCTGTCTCGCGGAAAGAAATCGGAAGAGTACAACTCACAAACTTCCTCGATAACGCGCACAAACTGGTGGAATAGTTGCTCTGGCTCGATTTCCACAAGGACTTCGTCATCATTTCCCGTCGAGTAGATAGTGTTGACCTGAAAGAAGTCAATGCTGATCTGTCAACTTTGAACTGTTAGGTACCTTTTCTTGATAACTGCCTCGTTCCTCACAATTTGAGTCGTAGAGGACTGATCGGATTGTCGTGGTGCCGATGTCGACTGTCAGCACGTAATTTTCACTTGCCATTTTGTGCCTGAAAGACAAGTTCTAAAGATCTGTCACAACAACAGACAACGGAGAAATCAGAAAAAATGCTGCGAGACAAGCGGGACATGTCGAAAACAAGTGAGCGCAGGGCGGTAAAAGTGGGAGAGGCGACGGGAAGGGCAGCGAAACCGAATGAGTGATCAACACCGGGGCCTCCGATCTTTAAATATCCCAGCGAAGGCGTTGATACAGTCTAGTTTCGGAGAGATGGGCAGCAGCCCAAGAAAGGGAGGAAGAGGGGTGGGGTGCAACCGAAAAGAGCGTCTTTTGTTGTGTGACTCGTCGGTGTGTCGTCTTGCAGGGGACGAGGGTGTGTGGTGAGAGAGTGCGAGACGCAGACTCACACACAAAAATCAGTAAATGACTCGGAGACCATATGCACGTATCGATGATCATAAGAGGAAGAGGAGGTAGAGTACTCGCGAATTGTTTATTATTTATTAGTTAAAGCAGAATTCTTGATTGCAGGTGGAAGGTAGAATGAATTTCAGTTTCAACAAATATCCGTAAATAGCCACAAACGAAGCAATCCGAGTGTCCGAAAATGCAAACGAGCATAAGGCGCATGAGAAGTGAGAGATGGGGTTACGAGAATGGATGCCACAGAGTAAAGGTGTAAAGGAGAAGTGAGGGCATTCACCAGAAAACCTGCTTAGTCGAGAGAGAGGACCCAGAAAGTTGAAAGTTATTGAAATGAAGACAAATAAAAAAAATAAAATGAAATAAAATAGGATAAAAGAAAGTGAAAACAAATATATAACCGACTAGTTGAGAAGCTAATCGTTGTCCCCAGAGAGAATGTTGGTTGAAGATAGATCCTAGACGGTTCGGAATAACGAGTTCATTATCCCCAGTTGAATTTGAACGAGTAGTCGCCACCGCCGCCTCCGTGACCGCCTCCGAAGTGATGGAATCCGTGTGGGAAGCCGTGTCCGAATCTGGAATGTTGTCTCATTTATTTCCTGTTGTGACCTGATAAGTTTAGCTACAAGAAAGGCTAGAAGCAAGTTGATTTCCTGATCTTCCTTGTAATTTGATTAGTTTCTGTGTGCTACAAACCACGACAAAACCAAAGTCTGTGTCCGGACCAAATTTGAAAATTCTCAAGTGTTTTTGTGTTTTCTTACCCTCCATGGTGACCTCCTCCTTGTCTCTGTGCCTCGGGGTCCAGGGGGTCGATTCCTTGGTCGAATTGTCGTCGTTTCTCTGAAAACACAAACTTGTTTCTAAATATAGTGTACTTGATCCAATCCGTCTGTAAGAAACCACAAAATGATTCAATTTGTTCTCTTTGGACCTTATCACGTCAGTTCTTCGCATTACGTGTGCGGATCATGCCGGATGCTGCTGTGACACAGCCCTGACAGCTAATCTGATACCGTTCTCTCCTATGCTAGACTGTCTTGCTTGTCTTCTGATCACAGAACAGTTTCATTTCTTGGAAACCATACCTTCGTCGGAGAGGACTTCCTTTGCAGCAGCAATGTCGATGAACTTCTTCTCGGCCTTCTTCTTCTCCTCGTCATCGGAGTAATTGTCCGGATGCCACTTCTGAGCAAGCTTTCTGTACGCCTTCGTGATTTCCCTCTTGTTGGCGTTTCTCTTGACTCCGAGGATCTTGTAGTAGTCCCTCTTCCCAGCTTGCGTCTTCATTCTCTTGACGTGCTCAAGACCTTCTTTAGCTTCTTTGTGCTCTGGGTTCACTTCAGTTGCTTTCTGGTAGTCCTCGATGGCTGAAATCGATAACAATTGACTTTAAACTCAATGAACTATCTTACCAGCATCATAATCCTCCTCCAAAATGTAAGCCTCAGCTCTCTCACAGAGAATGTCGGCGTCTGATGGGTCGTCATTGAGAATTTCGTTGCACTCTGCGATAGCTTCAGCAGTGTGGCCAGCTTCTCGTTGACATCTGTTTGTGATACGGAAAACGTTCAGCTGAACGGATGGCGACGGGTCGAACTTCATCGTCTTCTGTCCTTCTTCGAGACAGGCCATCCAGTCACTGTTAGCAATCTTCTTCTTCATGGTTTCTGAAAAATTCAAATAAGAGTGGTTTGACTGACAAAACGACGTACCAAGAGACTTGACGACCTTTCTCAGCTGCTTGTAGAATGGGTAGCAGTTTTTGTGGTCTGGATTCAGTTTCAAGCACTCTCGAATGACACTGAAATCAACAATTCCATTTCATCTGTGATTCTATCAGTAGCTTACTTCAGGGACTCCTCCAAGTCTCCAACATTGTACAACAGCTTTGACGTCTCAAACATGTTGTCCGTGTTGTCTGTGCTGAGCTTCGTGACAATTCTCATGTCGTGAATAGCTTTCTTGAGCTCTCCTCGCTCTTCTAGGCACTTAGCGCGCATTCTGTACAAGGAAGCATCCCAAACTTGGATCTGAAAGTTGCAGCTAAAGTTTTAAAGTGGATAAAGCTATTCAGTACCTCGATAATGTGATTGATGTACTCCTCAACTGTCGAGCAGTCTCCGCTCGCAAACGATGTCTTGATCTGATGACGGAATTGACGATGTTGCTCAATCAATGTTGTTTTCTCTTGCACCTCGATGTTTCCAGAGTCGTGGCTGAGCTGAAAGAGAGAATCATGTTTATTGTGAGCCCTATTTGCAGAAAATGCTTACCACAACGTTGTAGTCGTTCTCTGCGGCTTCGAGGTCTCCTTGTTTCAGCAAGATGTTGGCTCTTTGGAGTCTTGCCTAAAAGAAAGCTCTTCAGGTCCCCGTTTTGTTTCCCGGATGAACTTACGCCTTGGAAGTCAGGTTTCAACTCGAGGACACGCTCCAGATCTGCAATAGCTGCCTTTCCTCGTCCCATCGCCAAGTACGTGGTCGCACGACGGTAGATGGCTTGGTAACTCTTCGGATCCAGTTCAATGGCTGCGTGGTACTGGGAAAGAGCATCGGCAAACTGAGCCCTGGCAAGAAATTGGCTTCCCATCTCCAGATGCTTTGCCACTTCTTCGGCGGTTCCCGCGAAGGCAGTGGCTACAAATATTGATTTTTTCAAAGGAATTTTATTTTGAAATACTCACCTAGTAAACCGGACCATAGGAAGAACACGTGTTGATATAGAGTCATTTTGTTTGGTTAATTATCTGTAAAAATAAAGGTAATGGAGAAAAGTTCATCGGAAAGCAAGAGAGACAGGAAACGACAGTGAGAAGCGACAAATTGCTTTCCAAATTGGGTCAAGTGAACTAGTTTTATGTTTCACTGCTAAACTACTTTCCCTGACACATTGCTTGCTTTGACGGACAGAAATGGTTTGTTTTTCAGACTTATTCTCTGGCAAATAGATCGAAATGTTGGGAATAAAGTTGAAAAGAGTGGTAAACGAGCGGGGAGAAGGACGGCGGTCGTATGTCTGTTTGTGCTGGCCAAATGCTGCGTCTCTACCGACCCGGCATCTCTCTCCCCTAACACACGTCAGCATAAACCGCTTGCAGTTTAGAAACGTGGCATAACGGAAAATCGATCGGGATTCAACTTGGAAGAATTCACATGAAACCATTTTTAAATTTTCAGAAAACATTTTTTCAGGAAAAACAACTATAAAGTAAAATTACTATAGAACAAGTAAACTGCGTAACGTTTCGTGTGTCATTGCGTCGTGGTGAACATTCGACCGCGTCTCGGATGAACAACCCGCAAAGATTGATGTGGCTGGGGTTATCGGAAAAGGACATGTGTATGCATTGTGGGAATGAGTAATCACTTGCAATCGGGGACATATCGAAGTGATTTTTCTGAATGTACAAATGAAGTATGAAGTGAAGTAATTGCGAACGGATCGTATTTGTGTGGAAAATCGCGGAACTCAGTAATTACATGCATAGTTTTGTTGGAGTTGTGTCTATCACAGTAGTTTGTGTTTTTCTCGTCATTTGAGTTTGAATAAATCGTTTCTGAAGTCCCTTGCCAATTTTCGTCGTGAAATCTGTTGATCAATACGCATTACTTGTTCATCGATGATAAGGGAACACGAGCAAAGAGAGCGATAAAGTTGATGACAACGGAAACGTCAAATATTACCTTCAGTTTTCCTCTACTAATGCTCAAAAACTAAACTGTGTGAAAACCGGTTCTGACTAAAACATGAGTGGACTTATTGTGAGTTGGATCATTTTTTTGTCGACTGATCGGTGTACCGACGTCTATTCTGTTTTGTCAACGTGAAACTTTTAGGAAATTTTAAAAAAATTTAGGAAAGATCACCAATCGATTTTCAAAGAAAAGTCGCTGAAAGTATCGATAATTTGTCCACAAAAAAGCTCTATTTGTCCATTTCGGAAGTAATCGACAACAATACGTTTTCGATTGACGAGCAAGTAAAGTGCAAGCTGAAAAAAAGGATGAGTGATAGAAAAGAGAAGCCAGAGTGGGATAGTCGTCTCAAAAACCAAACTGATCGTGACTCAATTCTCCTTTCAATTGCGACTACGCTTTTTATCATGATGGAGACAGTTATGAAAGTGGGTTGTGTTCACGGAAACTATTTAGTAGTGCTTCTTCTGTCAGAAAAAGCGAATCAACATGGCACTCCCAGAAGACTTGACTGTTCTTACGAACAATCTGCAACGTGACAAGTCGAATGAAAAAATGTCAGCGTTAGACAGACTTTCCATGGAGATGCATCATTGCTCGTTACAGTTGACTAGTGCTGCTCAAGAATTCAATCACTCTTTCTATCAAGAAGTAAGTCCGACTTTGTTATTACTCAATTTCAATACTATGTTTAGGCTTATCCAGATAGCCTCTTTCACATGTTTCTAGTGGTTCATACACACTTGACTGATTTTTATCTCTGCTTCCAAAACTTTCTGGTGAGTCTGTTTATACCTTTGGCCAGTCATGGTTTCGGGCGTTCACGTGGTTGTAACTGATAACTGATTTACACTTTCTCTGCTCATTCTTTCAAATGGGTGTGTCTTTTTTGGCGACTGTTCCCGTGGATTTGATGTTTTCTTGCTTTTTATTTTTGAAGGAAAAGACTGCTGACAGGAGCTATCTATTTGAATGTATCAATATTTTGAAACTCTTTGATGATATGATCTTAATACCAAAAGAAATACTTCCCAGAATCTTTCCAGAATCTTTCCCAGACCTTTAAATTGGCAATACGTGAGCAAGGTGTTCTAGAACAGAATTTGCTCTGTAACAAGAATAAGTATACCAACTCCTTAATTCTCAGCCATTAACATTCTCTTTCAGTGTTCGTTCTCAATTTCAAAATCAACTTATTGTTGTTCAAAACGTTTCCAAAACATTGTCCGATTCAGTCTTGAAACTATGTCGTGACGAGTATCAATCGATGAAAAGACAGTACTCTGGTTGTTCAAATAATCAAGGAGAGTCGAAGAAGTTTGACCATTCGAGTATTTTCTTGCTGAGACACTTCACCGAAATTGAAGCTCAAGTTCACAAATTTCGAAGAGACGCAATTTTTCATCGCCCACATTTACTCGTCGCGCTACCAAGACAGGATGATACAAAATTCAAGCACCGTCAAAAATTGAAATTATTCGGAAGTTCTTTTAGCAGGTTTCATGAACAAAAAGTCAAAGAAACCTTGAAAAAAGTCATTTATCACCTCAAAATGCTCGAGTCATCTCTTAATACAAAACTGCCAGAAATAAACGTGAGTTACTATCTTGTATGACATTTGATTATCTTCCTTTTTTTGTTGTTTACCTTCAAAATGTTTCCAGCAGCTCATAAGTTCGTTCTCTTTGATAGTGTATCACATTTTTTCATTCCGGGACAGCATTACTCATATTCCAGTTTTTGACTCAGAACTTGGCAACTCAGAAGTTTGTAAATTCAATTAACTTTGAAATCGAATTTTTAAAATTCCAGGAGAGAAAATCTGAAGTTGAAAGGATTTTTGGCATTGTTCACTGGGTTTTATTCTTTTTTGTTTGCATTCAGGTGACACTAAACATTTACAAAATATAATATTGTTTTTGCAGGAGAATAGCTTGACTCTACCAACTAACCAATCAGAAATTTTCAAGAACGGAATCAATTTTTACTTGGAAACATCTTTACTTATTCAAAACAGCCTTAAAGAAAAATAAATGTTTTGGTGTATCATGTCATAAAGGAACTATTTCGAGGAGTCAGAAAACTGAAAGATAAGAAAGTATGAATTTCTGCTTTTTAACCGCAAATTCTGATTACGATACGACATCGACTGATTTGCTCACCCTTCTCTGATTATCTGTCAGTCCTCCGACTCCACGTTACCAAATACTTCTCTTGTGATATGACACGCCTGAACTTTGTGTACATGTATGTTTTGTTATACTTTAAACTCTTAAATGAATGCTTAATTTCTTCTTTGATATTCTCTCATTTATTTTCTTAGTGTAATTTTGACACTGATATATCTTTGCTTGTTTTTATTTCATTTTTCACCTAACTTTTTTTTAGTTTTTGCTGACTTAGCGACTGGTACCATAATGCTTCGGCAACCGGGCAATGCGGACCCTCCTCGTGACCCTCCTCGTTTACTTGTAAGTAGAATTGAACGCTATTGAAATGTCCCATTTCATGGTTCAGCGATGGTCGGTTCGAGAACTAAATAAGCGGGTGTTGGCAATTACCGACGTTTCGGTTAAGTTTGCGGGACGAAAGATCCCTTTGAAATACCCAGAAAGACAGAACAACACCAATGAAGAAGTGAGTACTTTTTTCTTACAGACCATAATAACCAATGTCAGGTTCATCCTCTGATCGTGAACTCGGATGAAGTCGATGTTTTCATAACGGCTCAAATAGAAACAGGCGAACATCTTATGCACTCGTTTGATCTCAAATGGGAACCATTACTTGGAGACTCATTTGAAAGGAAGGCGTTCTTAGATGATTTTCGCGAAACCGAACAGAAAATGTGAGTGTTAACTTTGTATGAACAACTTTAACGAACGCCTTTGCTGAAAAATGTAGCACTCTGTCCAATTACAGAAGCCAACTGAAAGTCGACGTTTTCACGAAAATAGGGCATTTTGAAAACCAATTCACTGAAATTCACGAAGAAGAACAGAACATGTTGTTTGTCGATATGAGTACGAAAATTCAAGATGGAATCCAAATGTATCTACTAGCGATTTCCGTTAATGTTGATGAATTTTTGGAATCAGTACGTATTGTTTCAGAAAGTATAAAATGATTACTGTTTTTCAGATGGCTCATTCAAATGGTTCTGGTTATGAGGATTTGAGAGTGAGTAGAAAAACCCGGTGAATTGCTGAAACAGACCAGTTTCAGAAATCTGTTAACACTTGGACGAAAAATTCTGCAGAACTGTCGATTGAGTTAACCAACTTTATGTTTTACATTGAAAGTGTGGAGTATGATGGAACAACAAAATTGAAGGTACAAAAACTCATAGGGGTTCAAATCTCATTCCAAATTCAGATACTTTTGGAACGTACCGACAATCTAAAGTATTTTGAATCATTCCACAAACTGGTTGAAGCAGTTGGAGTGAGTGTTCTAGTTTATAGATCAATAAACCTCGGTTTATTCAGGGCGGAACTTTAGAGGAGATCAAAAAGTTTCGAACGCCGTTAGAACTATATCAAAGTCAGCTGAATGAAGTTCTAAACGATTTCCAAACCTTCCTTGAAGAAAGTTCCGGACTGTCATAGAGCATACAACATTCAAGCAAACTACAAATCTCATTTCTCAATTTTCACTACGTGTCTGATACAACGGTCAACTATCTTGATGAACAAAGAAATATCTTCGGTGATATAACTGTCCCACTAAGGATCATATTGATTTCCCCCGCTTTTGCAACTCCGAAAATTGAACAAAAATCTGAACTGGTCACTTTTTAAAAGAAAATTTCATGAAAACAACTGACTATGAAAACAAATTGAGAACCCTGATTAATACAACCAACCCAAACATGACACTGAAGAAAAAACCCCTGTGAACTTGAAATTAACTATTGAGAGCTGACCTGTTTCGATATTTGAATAATTCTCTTTTTTTTTGAATTTCAACATATTTCTTTCTCAAAACCAAAAAAAACGACATTTCCGATTTTGATCTTCATTCACTTTATTCACGTGCTTAACTGTACTTTGCTTGATGTTTATTGCTTGGAAGCTTGTCACAAAAAAAAATGAAATAAACATGTTGAAATTCAAATTCTCGGTTTTCATGACATTTCCAGATTCTTTATGTGGAACCACTTCAGCTATTCAACATCAGATATGTTGAAATTCCCATATTACGTTTTTCGATAGAACGCGTGAGAGCCTTGTTATATGCTCCTCCTCTCACTGCTTTGGCCAATTCTCTGGAGGAGGCGCTTGCTGCTGCTAGACCCTAACAACCGACTTTTCCCGGAGACTGATCAATAGAAAGCCAACATGGCCTGTTGCTTGCCGGTTATTCGTTGGCTTTTGAACCTTCGAGGAGATCGACCAGACCAGTTGGACCAGCAGGAGCAACAGCCTATCATCGCCGTGGTGACCCCGCGTCATGTTACCTGGTCCGCCACGCTCGCCACCGAGTACGGAGCTGTTCCACGGACTCGGAGACCACGTCCAGCCAGAATCTACACTCGTTTGGATTGAAGGTTTGTGATTTTGCAGCTAGAATCTTTAACTAGTTCCCCACTTCAGGACGGACATCTTCTGTCGTCACCGTCAAAGCTCGGGCAACAACATCAGCCGGCTCCACTGATGCTAATCGCTGAAGACTACTCAATTTCCATGTTTCTCATAAGTTTCTAACTCAATAAACAACTCTACTGAACGAACGTTCTTTTCTGATTCTTTCAATACATCTGATTTTCGACGCTGCGCTTTCAGAATAACTCACATAGTTTCTTATTGGACAATTGGTCAAAAATTGTGCTTGTGGGTACTTGAAGTGTCTACCGACATATCCGTCGTGACCATCTCAGAGTTTCGAAATATATTGATTCCAGCTAACCCCGCCCTTTCCCCCTGTGCGCACGTAGTTCATCAAAACGGGCAAAGCCCTGATAACTTTATGACACTCTACACTCAAAGAAGTCTTCTTTTTTTCTGGGCATGCAACAAAAACTCGGTGATATCAGAAATGACTTCCACCCCTTTTCTTCTTTCCGCTCCATCAGTCACACACTGCCGGTTTCACCCATGATCCAACTTTTTCGTATACATAGATCTACATCACAATGTGATCATGGTTTTGTGGACATTTCACATTTTCGAAAGGAGAAAAGACCTGTGATTAGAGGGTTTCGAAGAAATTGCCCATTTTGATTTTCAGATAAACAATATGAATATCTCTTCCACACTCTCTCAGCCTCCCAGAATCTCCGCTCCACGTGCATTTACCGATCTTTGGAGTAAAGTCCAAAGTTTCCTTTGGGCGTTCTTTGAAAAAGCGCGTTAGCTTGCTCAATAGCGAAATAAATGCTAAAGCTTCTCATTAAGTCAACGTGGGTGCCTGTATACTTTAGTGTCGTTTAGCTGTGTTTGTCACAATGCGAGCTACGAGCTACACACGTCAGCTTGTTCCTTGTTTTCTGAACTTTAAATTCAATCAAAGCACAGCAACCGATCAGTTTGCGCGAAGTTCTGGTGGTGGTTGCGGGAAACGTGAAAAGTTCGGCCGCGCGTCTGTCGGACCGAGGACACCTGCCGATTTTCCGTCCCGCGCTTTTCAAAACTTTCAGCAGCCCTATTTTTTTCACCACGTTCCAGCCGCTTCTTGCCCACGCTTTGTCTCACATACCTCGACGATTCCCTGTAGTGCTGCATGCCCAGACAAGAATCGTAATAATCTCGTCATAGTTGTTATCCAGAAACAGCTTGCTCACCGCTTGTTGTTGCTGTCTCTTCTGTTTTTACCAAAGTATTTTTTCTTTCCGTTTGACAATGAACACCGAAACTGAATCAATAATCATAAAACTTCCTAGATCATGCGAGCACCTGCCTTCCTTCGTCGATTCCTCGAGCGAATCATGCAATGGTGTGGCTATGAGGTCCCCAGGAACCCACCATCTACCAAAGTTTCGACTACGCCGACAACATCATCTGCTTAATCAGCTTCATTCGCCGACTCACCTCCACCTACTCTGCAACTTCATATCCTCATTCTTTTAAAATTTGTATTTTTGTATTTTGATCAACTGAAAAATGTAGACTTCTCCATTACATTAATAAATAGAAATACCTAAACGTGCCATTTTTACCAATGATAACAGCGAAGAGGCAACATCGGCAGTTTGTGACAGCGAAATAAAGTCCTCGATCGGACAACTTGTATACATACTGATTGAACCGATCTGTTGCTGCCACTGCTTGTTTCAGGTTCATACATCTTTCAGTTTTCTGAAGGATCGTTTGCTGGGCAGGAGCCAGAATGAGCCAGCAGGAGCCACGCAAAACTCTTTGCTCGAAAATCGGACTTTCCATGTAAACAAGGCATGTCTCCATGTAAACAGGGTATCAAGGCTCCGAATGGGTGGGATTTCGCAACCGCGACTTTGCACTTGTAGAAAGGGTGGAGCAGCGTTGCTATAGGATGCAGACGGCGATGCACACTATCATTAGCTTTTCATTCCCATCTGCCACCTCGGGCGGAAACCTAACTAGTTTACGTTTTCCGGTGTTATTCTCAATTTGAAAGGAATGTATACTAGTTTTCTGAAGACGTATCAGTTCTCAGCACTCTGACCCGCGTTTCTGAATTGTCGTTTTTTCGCCTCTTCTTTCCCCAAGACTTTGAACCGTTTAAATGTCCATGACGTGTGAATAATCTATGAGCTTGAGCAATATACCTATCTAAAAATATCACGATATAACTCCCCCTTTGACGCACAGCCAGTAATGAGTTGTGGCATGATCATTCCCCAGAGATTCGTCCTATAATCAAGTCACGTGCGGGAGAGCTGAATCTCCAGCTCTTGTTCGTAGCTTGATCACTTCCGTTTTCAGATGTACGGGAGAACTGAAGAAGAGTGTGAGGAGCTCATGAGGGCTCTGGAGAATCCCGTCGCCTACAACAGCGGCCGGTTCGCCAAGCCCACGAGAATCGTCATAGACGATCCAAACGTCAACTGGGAAGAAGACTGGAGTCTGTCGAAAGTGTCACGGAAAACCGCACGATTCTTCAAGAGAATGGTAACCTGACCCGGAACTACCGTGTTAACGAATGATTTCAGACCGTGGGCCCAAAGATGTTTCTGACTCTCATCATCGCAGCGACTCTCGTTTTCTGGGCACTCATCATCTCCCTCAACTTCTAAGCTGCAGCACGGTCACACGATAATTTCCCTTCCGAAGAATTTAATCCCGACTATTTCCATTATCACTACAAATGCTATAACCCATAAGGTCCGCGATGTTTTCGAATGCGTAATTTCGATGTCTCGGAACTTCTCGAAATTAACGCACTTGCGCGTTCAAGCCCACAGCGCTGGTTGTTTAGTTTCGAAAAGTTCAGAAACAACGCGAATTCAAATTGCACATTCTAAAACGTCGAGGTCCTCTCATTTCCCGGTCTGTAAACTCGAATAACTCATTTTACGAATATTCAATTGAATCTATATAAAATAATCGTTTAAAAGTCATTTGATTGTTTTGAGAAGAGTTCTCGGAAAGATTTCGTGATGTGCTACACGGCATCGAGCTTGACCGTGAAGATCACGTTCGAAGAATACAACTGTTACGATCGTGACATCATAGCCACTATCAGCTATTGATCATGGAGCTGTGTTTCCAGAACTACTGTGTCCAATATCATCCCTCTCTTCGAAAAGCATACACGATAGGATCGTGTTTGTGTCTTTGTCTTTTCACAAACGCCTATTCTGTCTACTATAATCTCAAAGGTTTGAGAGAGAGAGAGCATTCATGGCTGTCTTCAAATCATCAAGACATTGACGCAGCTTCACGTCGCCCTCTTCCTCTCCTCAAACGCTCAAAATCAATTGTCTAGACCTGTTACAGCGCGCTCCGCCCTCTTTTATCTCTTCGTCTCACGAAAGGAGGCAGCGAGCCGCGGCAAGTGATAAGGCTTATTAAAGGAATACTCCACCCCAATTTGCTTATTTTTATTTTTTGGTTCCAAAAAATATTTTCATACTTCCTGATTATCGCGCTGAAATTTCGGAACGTCTTAGTGCTCAATTTCTATTTTTACGCAGATTACGGTACGCATTGTCGTCGGTTCCTGCGCAAAGTTTACACTTTTTCTGCAAACACCGCCAACTTCTGTACGTGCAGCCGCGTTTGAAAATAGTTTTTTGCAACTCGAAAACCGATTTTCTCGGAGAAAAATAATTTTTCCCGGGAAAAAATTTGGACTAGGTGAAAAGAGAGCGGAAGAAGTAGGAAAATGCAACAGTATCAAAAAAATTTGTGTGGAGTATTCCTTTAACGAATGACTTTGAGGAGTCAACTACCTTTAAATGCTCACGGAGATCATCGAGTGGCTCACCAGGACCCTCCGCTCCTGCTGGAAGCGGACCGTCCGTCGAGGACCGAGAGGACCTGCCCCAGGAGCGAAGTACGCCTGGGGCCCGAACCAGCTCACTCCAGACGCCGCTGTCAGACAGCTCCAGGTGAACCTCGAAATGCTTCCTTAGGTAGGTTTTGTTTTGAAAAAATGATAGGAAATGTATAACTGTAGATTTCAAATACTTCGTTGTCGGTCACCTGCCGTCATGATTCGTCCTCATCACCTTCTTCATGGCCCGTCTTGGTTCATCACGGTTCTGAAGTAATTGTCTTCAACACACACATACGTCAACTTTCAGATAATTTCATTTGTTTTCACAATTACTTAATCGTTAGATGAATCAATAATAATACATACAAAATGTTCACACTATTCCAGCTGAGTCAAACATTCTATTCATCTCCTAACCTCCCCAACTCCTCAAAAAAGTCATCAGAAAGGAGAACTCTAGCTTCACTCTCTAAGTTGTGAAACAGAATCACAACAAACTCCGTTAGCGCTGGCACCGCCTCTTGCAACTCCCTAGATATAGAGAAGAGCCTCCCCGCTCTTTATCCTTCATTTGATATGTGGCTTCTAGAGAAAATCGCCACCATTTTTTCGTTCCTTGCGAGGGCGTTCTCCCGCCACCAAGCCACCGTCAATGTGGCTCCCTCGCTCCCCACCGTCTCGTCGAACGTTCCGACGGCAGTGGTGATTCACCACTTCTTGTCGCCGATAGAAGATCGATCAGAAGAACAACGGACCACAGAAACTCGGAGGGAGAGGATATGCGAACAGCGTGGCGACATTCTCCCAGAACGTGCTCAACGATACGTGCAACGTGAGTAGAATTCTCTTGAGATTCTTTTCTTAAACCAAACAATTTCAGAACCATAAGAAACGTCCGTTCCCACATCGACACAAATTCATCATCCACCCGTTTTTACGATTAATTTCAATAAGTAAAATGTTATTTGTTTACAAATATCTTCAAAAAATTTAATAAATCGATTGAAAAATCCGAAGAATTGGACAACTTTATGAGAACGCAAGTTTCTTGTTCAATCCATTTAGAACCATCGGAACATGATCACGCTTTCCTCTACTTCTTCTCAAATGCCCAGGAGCCAATCTCTAATTTGGCTTTTCTCTATCCTCCGTTATCTCTCCGTCTCGCTAAGAAGCGCAGCGGGCTGCGACGAGTAATGCCTCATTAATGACAAAATCGCTAGACGCACAGAAAAGCTGAGCTTCTTACGGGAAATTTTGAGAAAATGGAGGAAGCGCAATGCTCATATGGAGCAAGAATGCTGGAATCAGATCAGTCTTGAAGGCCGAATGAAATGAACCTCATCAGAATAGCGGCGATTGGTTCTCTCTCTGAAAGAGATCAAAGACATGTTTCACAGAAAGCAAATGTCAAAATATCAGATCGAAATCACTGTACCAAAATTAATTTCTAAAGTGTTTTCATTTCATCTAAAAAGAAATGCATACAGTTCTTCTGCGACTCTGTAGTAACTCTGTGTCAACTGAGCCAAATATCCTATCCATCGCCCAATCTCTCCAGCTCCTCAGAAAAGTCATCAGAGACTTGAAAATCAGTTCTTCTCTCTTTGTTAAAAAGAATGATAAAAACAAGCTCCGTTGCTAGCTCCGCCTTGCGCAATTCCCTAGGTATCACCGAGGCCCTTCTTGCTCTTGGTCATTCATTTGTGCGATAAAATGTGCTTTTTTCAAAAGTTAAACGCCCTCGTCGTCGTCATCTGGACGGCACTGATGCGCCGTCGTGCAAACGTGGCTCCACAAATCCCGTTCGTTATTACCCCGCCGACGCCAAGAGTCGTGAGCCTTGAGGTGCAGCTGGAGGGGGCCCGAGAGCTTGCGGTTGAGGTCCACAGGCAGTACCCTGGCGCACCGACCATCGCACCGGAGGACCCGAGATTCTGGGCCGAAATTCAGAAATATATTTGACGAGACAGGTTAGTGAAATTCGATTAAAGTTTCAAAATCAAGTGATCAATTTAAGATTCATAAAGATCGACTGTCTACGGGTTTTCGTCCATCAACTGATCGTCCGTCAGAAGATCTTCTCTTGCATCGTCCAATATCATCGACCCAGTTTCACTTCATGCATTTACCCAAAGTCTAATAAAACTTATCCGATCAAACCAAGCTGTTACTTGTTGAAAATCCCCTTTGAAAAAAGTTCAACAGAAACAGTATTGTGTCGATCGTTAACATCAGTAACTGCTGCTATTGCAGCTTGGATAGAGCGCATTCCAATTTATTGAGCCACTCTGTCCACGTCATCTGGAACCATCAGAACATAACCGCGCTTCCCGCTTCTTCTTCTCAAACGCTCAAAAGCCACTCACTGGACCTGCGTCTTCCTCCGTTATCTCTTCGTCTCACAAAAGCGGCCAGCGGGCCGCGGCAAGTGATAGCTCATTAGCTCACACACTAGGAAATTGACTCTAGATGCCGCAATCAATAAACGCGTTGTCTAGTTGAGCTTCTGGCGGGAAACAACAAGAAAACGTTCAAAGCGCAATGCTTGCAGAGGCAGGAATACCAGAATCAGATCACTGTGAAAGAGGTGTATGAGATAAGCCTCATCAGAATGGAATGGGGCTCGGAAGACAGTGTTCCGGAGAACCAGTTATTGAATTTGCGCTAGGAAAACTCGGTTACGTCACAATCAAATGGTAAATAGGAACTTTGACAAGATACTGCAACAACTAATCCGAGACGTGTTCATCATTCTCAATAAATCTGGGATGTATACAGTCTCCCTCATACAAACTCCCAGAGCGCCTGTTTCTATTTTTGGAAGTAATCAATCCATATTCCTTCATATCCATTTCGGCTCTGACTCATGATTCGAAGAACAGGGCCTTCATCGTCGCGAAATGAGCTCCGCCTCTCAGTGCGTGAGCAACTCCCAATGGACATCAGCAGGTGACTATATTAGAGAGGCTCCGACTTCTCACTTTTCATTCTGAGGAATGTGGCCTATAAAACTCATAGTCACTCTATTCACTATGTTGCGAGGAACCTGCAAGCATCATCAAGCAACTGAAGAACTACTGGTGCTCTACCAAACTGCACCGGTCCCAACTCATGTTGCGATCATCATGCCAACTTCAATCCAACGGTCAATCCATTCGTCGTTCAAACGCCCGATTCAACCAAACACGGGTTTCTACAGTAATCCGGTAATTTGTTTTCTTTAATTGAATGTGATTACACAGAATATTACAGTTCGCCAGGATCTTGACGATGGTGGTCTTTATCTTCCTGTGCATTTCTTTGACCGAAGTCGTGATGGTAATCAAAGCAATCAAGAACCATCTCTGACTGCGATGTTCTCCGGAAAATATCAATTTTGGTGATTGTTCTCATTTGAAGTATTGAGATCAGTTAGCTATTGAGCTCCTAATAAATATGTTATCTTCAAAGTTGATGAAAATGTGTCATTCGATTAAGAAACTGGCACGAACCCGATTCAGAACGTCGGGAGCCTGGCACGGGGTGTTCTTGTAAAATGCACAGTTAGCTGATCTTGTCCATCGCTTTTCTCAAAAAAATGGTGACGCATTTAATTCAGTTCCTGGTTCCCGCAAAGTATAAAACAGCCTGCCAGCTACTCGTGGAATGAATTAGCAATACGATAATTCTCCGAGGAGTTAGACCTTGTGACCAGTTCGAAGAGAGTGGTGTTTAGATTTTGTATGGAGGTTGGTCGTTCAGAAGTTTTGCTCAGATCGGAACTAGGACAATGTCAGGACATGGAAAAACTGAAGGGAACGTGTTGGAATCTACTTTGAAACATCAATCAGATCCAAATCCGAGTTCTCATAGTACCAGACTTTCTGGACGTCTGTTGACACAATTCACGTAGAAATGTACTTAATCTTCAGTGGCATGTACTTTCATATCATCACCGCATGGTCAGATGTCTTCTGATGAATAATGATAATTTGATCTTGTTTAGGGATGGAGTCCATTAAACAAATTAGAGAAACCATGGTAACTAGGCGAGTGCTGCGTCTAGCCTGTGGAGCTGCCATTATCAAGCGCGTGATGCTCTCAATTGATTTTGTCCTCACCAGTTCGCCGGAAGCTAAGTTCCCTTGACTGACTCAATTGCGCCGAGATTCGGCCATTACCAACACTTTGCTCCATCCTTTGAACTTTTCAGATTTACATCTCACGCAAAAATGGGCCAATGCACTAGTCAAAACAATGAGATTCCAGAGCTGGAGATGGATCTGAGCTCGTCAGAAGAGCTGGAGATGGAAGATCCTACCGTGAGTCCAATCTCATGAGAAATTATACAATCAGGTTGTTTGAAGGAGACGGAGGAAAAGGATGAACAGAAGAAGCGGGAGCTGTTTCTCTGGCAGATGCAAATCGCTCTTAGAGAGGAGCCAAAGACTCGTGATGCTCTCGAGAAGATCTTCAATGACCACTCAACGCAAAGGTACGATACTCATTTAGAAAATTACACATACTCTTTGAATTACTTAGCATCTCCGATTGGTCGTTCGCTTGCAAAGGAGCTGCCCTGCTCCGTCATCACGAAAATCTTCTGGAGGCTTTTGCCTCCCTGATTCCATCGGGAATCAATCTCGAGATCAGCTTCGGAGGAATCGAAATCAGCGAGGAGAAAGCCGAAGGAAAGAAAGAAGTAGACCAAAACCTTTCTGATTAGCAAAGATTTATTGCTTGCTACAGATCCTCAACCGTCTCTTCAACGGATGACTCAAGAACCTTATGAGGCGACTCGTCAGAATAACTCTTCGATATCTTGTTTCCTCTAATAAAACTCAACTCACACAAATATAAACAACCTAAACGCCACGAAAAAAAAAGAGATGCGGGTAATGAACTGTATGCCCGCATGATGTTAGAGGGCGGAGCTGGGGGCTGTTCGTATGGGCGGTGTCAGGGTAATTGTTCTTGTCTGTTCTTATGCCTGACATCCCGAAAATTGAAGATTGCTGAATCGCTAAAGTTCCTCAACAATATTTCTCAAAACTGGCGTTTTAGCCAGATATCGTAGAATTTCTTTAGCTTTTCAAAATTTAAATTCCAAAAAAATTTTTTGTTAAAAATCTGAAATCTTGAAATTCCGCCCTGATCAGTTTCAAGTTTTCTCCACATTTTCCTAGAATTTTTAGAGGAAATGGGACAAATCTGAAGAATCCCTGGCTGACTGCGGTCCTTACTCTTGCCCGTTAGAGCCTGTTTCTCTGGAGAGGCGGGTGGATGCATCCATTAGTTTTCCCCCGTTGCTATGAGGAAGCGCTTTGATAAAAACAAGTAATACTCTGCCTTTCGGGCGCTTGTGAGTAAGCTGACGTGGTGTAGAACTACTGAAAACCAACTAGTTTCTTGGAAGTTTCGTTTCAAAAGTTTGTTTTCCGGGTAGGTTATCTTTACACAACGAACATGCATTCCGCTTATCAAAATGATGTCACCCACCTCTTCGACATCATCGTCGTCGTCAGCATCATCTCCTTCTTTGAACAGAACCTCAGATCTCGGGGTGTCGGTCGGATCGAGTTCAAGCCTCAACAATCTTCTGGAATTGGAATCCGATGAGCAGTGGCTGGAGGATTTTCTGAGTTTATTAATTGTTTTTCGGGCTTGCCTAGAAAAGTGTTCTAGACCGTTTCCGGAACGTTTTCGCGCCACAACCTGTGGCTGACAACATCTTCCCAGTGAACGCTTCGGAAAACCAGGAGAATGACTCCCAGAATGGAGCTCAGGAAAGCGAGCAGATTATTCGTCAAGAAGACGAGGAAGGAGATGTCGTCGGACACGCTGTTGCAGAGGACCTCGATAAGCTTATTGGCAAACCTGGCAACGAGAAGTCTCTGGGATGCTGTGTTGTTTTCCAGGTTAGTTAAAAGAATCGAAAACTTGTCTCAAGTTCAAAATTCAGTTGCTCTTCGGAAAGTACTTCCGCGGATTCTGAATGAAGTCGTCATCAAAGTCACAAAGACAACTATCTCTCACTCTCCTCTTATGTTATCTACACTACTTCACTTCTACGATCTCATAATCCACTTATTCATTCTGAATAATTCAGTAAATTAATAAATTGATCAATAAATCGATAAAAATCAATCAAGGATCATTAGTAAACGGAGTTAAGAAAGGTAAAAGGACCGAAATCGGAGTTAGCAGATGGTGGTGTCGTGTTCCGAGAAGGAGTAGAAGGAGGCATTGGAAGAGATAATTGGTGCTTTGATCGGCTCCTTAGATGTCGTAGAGGTACATGTGCTGGTGGGAAACATTATAAATCTGGTACTCGAAACCCATCACTTACTCCAACTAGCTTCTTCTTATACTTGATGCGTATTTCATAACCCGCTCTGATCTTGAAGTTCAGATCCCATGGTAGCAGCTGTTGGAACAACTGGAGGAGGTTCAAATGGTTACGGAGTAAGAGCATCGCTCCAGTAGCGACTTGGACGACCGAGAAGCTAAAATACTTTCAAAAATAGAACATTGCAGATCACTCACTCTCCCCGTTGGTACGTGTTCCACAGCAGCCCGAGGGTTTGGACAAGGGTTGGATCATCACGCAAGACGATGCGAGCTACTCGGAAGAAGGTCTCGACACAAGTCATTCTGTAAGTTCTCCTATCTAGTTGTGTCCTCGATTTGTATCAACTAATCTGATGTCAATCCCCAGACTTTTGCTGATGATTCTGACTGATTTTCTGAAAAGTCATGAATTTGAAAAGAAGACAAAGTTCAAGAAATCAGTCAAAACGTAAACATAGAACTCTGACGTGCTTAGCCGGCCCGCGGGTTTAGGAGACATTTCGAAAAGGAGAGAGTAGCTTGTAATTATGAAGAAGAAGACGAAGAAGAGGTGGAGCTTCCAGTGAGCGACCACAAGCAGGCAGAGCCACAAAGCCGCCGTAACCACGTGCGTGACTACTCCAGTTATCAATATCTTGAATGTTTTCGTGAAACTAATAAACCACTGACATTTACCTTTATTGTTATTGCCCTATTTCCAGAAAATCGTAGTTCCCGTTACCAACTCAAACATGATGAAAGAAAACGTCAGAAAAGTCAAAAAATCCGTTAACTTGCCTAAAAACCGTGAGTAATGTTTTTTTGATAACACGGGCTCCCAACTGCTAAAGCAATCGCGCTCCGCTGAATTCCTACCGTAATCCGGAAGAAAATTTCACATTTTTATTTCAAATAATGTTTATGTCATTCGAAATCCCAAAATTTTCCCATCTTTTGGCTGCGTATCGCCGCTGCTCAGCGAAATAAAGGCGCGCGTTCAAAAGTAGCTATTGGGAGCCCGTGTAGTAATTTTAACGAGGGTTTTTCACAAATCACAATTACTTTCAGCGATCGACCAGTTTAGAACGATGAGTCCGGAACGGGCCCACATTGGAGAGTCATCGAGCGATAGACCGGAGAGTGTAAGTTGGTGGGAAGGCGAGGTTGTGATTCCGGTTGAATGCTGTTTGGTCGAGACTTTCTTCAAATTTTTTTGTTTGTTTTGACTTTTTCGAAACTTTTTGGAGGCGTCTTGAAGTTTTTCGAACTAAATTCACATTTTTCACCCCCACTCCCTGTTTTCCGACTTGTTGTTTCAGTAAATTGGAGATCATAGAACTGATTTCCAGAGAGATGTTGTATCGCCCCTGCCGACTCCCCCCACCAACCCTCCCCACATCGCCGACAGCAGCAACACGCAACAAACCGGAAGGTAACTTTCTTGTATCTGTTTGCTTTTGCTAGAAACTGAACTCTGTGTTTCCTTAATTAGTTCATGAAATTCTGGGGCAGTAAACCTGTACAAAACGGAAATTCGGGTATTTTTTCCGTTTAACATTCATTTTGAAAAATATTACTAGGAAGGTACACCTGGAAGTGGGCGGAACAACGCCCCCTCATTGGATAGATCTGTGCTTTTCACGGGGGTGACTACTTGTTACGGTATTATTGCACCGTATTTCAGGTGAAAACTTCATTTGAAACAGTAGCTTGAGTGTTTTTGAATTGGGGAAGCATGAAAAAGTGGGAATCTGTCTAATGTTGCATGAAAACTGTACAGCTCCAAATACAATGTTTTATAATCAGAAATGAATCGCTCGCTCTGATTTTTCTGATGCTTTCTGTGTGAATTATTTGCTTATAGCATCCTTAGCACCCTATCCTTTCCAACTCGCAGTGAGGTGTCAGTTTTTCCATAATCGTCACGATATCCTGTGTACTTTTAACAAGAGTTCACTGATGACGAAGTAATCATACCCACTCCTACGTCTTCGTTGAAAACAACCAGTTTGCCATTTAGTCCTGTGATACTGCTAAAAACGGAAACTAAAGCGAGCACGTCAGGTCTACAGGGACTTTTGCCCACGTCAGCTCCCCCGTTCTCTTCAATTCATTCCCAATTGTTTATGACTTGATGCTATTTGTCACTCTTAGTTGTTACAGAGAATCCATCGCTGCTTCTCCGGTTGTGAACATGATCGTTCCAAACGTGCCGATCGCCAATCCCAGTGCTGATCATCAGGAAATCCTTGGGAATCCAAACGAGATTGCCGCCCCAGAGCGAGAGATGACCGCTCAAGAGAAAAAAGGTGAGCAGTTGTGTTTTCATTTCCCCGAACTGTAATCATTTGGATATTTAGAGCTTCACGAAAAAAATGTAAAGGAATCTGATTACAATTACTCCATCACCGTCGGCAAGGATGTGATAAACCGTTATGAATCTAAGAAATTCAGAGAAGATCGTACCGCAAATATTGAAGAGCTCTCACAACAGCGGGCAGAAAACCGAGAGAAAGAAGAGAGGAAAGCGAGAAGTTCGGAAGTCGAAGAAAATCCTTCAGTTTTTACACGTGTTGGGGTAAACTTTTGTTTTCCTCTTTTTTATATCCGAATCAATCGTTTCAGAGCTGGATTGCGGGAGTCTTCTTCTGTCGTCGTTGATCGCTGTTTGCAACTTCATCCCGGTGCGATTTCATCTCGATGCGATGTCCGTACTTATCCTAAGACTCCGTTCTATTTTTCGAATAAAGCATTCAAACATACATTTTTAAAAGCCCTTAATGAAAAATGGTATAACGAAACCACCTTATCTAAAACTTGCTTTTCCTCTTCTTTTCCTACGTAAATCTCTGTCGTTAACAACTCAGTTGAGCTGTTTCAATTTGAAAAATTCTAGTAGTTGGGCGGTTCGGGAATGAGCAGACGGCAACACACCGTCAGCTTACACGTCAGCCTAACCAACCCATAGGGAGTTTGTCTCCTGATTATCGTTTTCTTCCTTGTTTCCTTCTTTTCATCTTCAAAACTAAATACTTGAATTTCCGTCGTTCAGATGTCATTCCTTCATGCCAAAGCTGCCGGTCTCGGACTCCCAAATGCCATAAACTGTGAGGGAGATGAACAGCATGCCAATCAACTACCTCCCCAAGGCTGTAAGTTCGGAAAAAAACAAAACGTTTCTGGAATGTGGTTGAAGATTCAAACACTTTCTGTTTTTTCTTTATACATGCTTTCAAAAAAAAAAACTTTTTTGGCTAATTCTTGATAAAAGCTTATCTGAAGCGCGCACGCGACGCAGCCGCAACGCGTTCCGGTGGGGTGTCTCTCGCATTATTTTCTATCAGTCCTTACCGACTTCTAAATGAGCAAAACTCCGAAAAATGTATCAAAGTTCTGTAAAAAGCTATTATTTTTATCTTCTGGGAGTAACTGATTATTTGGTCTCAAAGAAAACCAAATTAATCTCTTTTTTCAAGCTCAGCGCAATGAGCACAGACAAAACTCAAATAAATACATTGTCGACAGTGATGATTATTACCAGTTTTTTTAGCCCAGGGGTTTGTCTCATACGTTATAAATCGTCCAGGACGTCAAAACCAAGAGGAGACGGAGAATCCTGCACCAGAAGTCATTGACCCGCCGGTCGAGCTAGACCAGCAGCTTGCCGTCGTCATCCAGCAGCAAGCGCAACCTGCAGAGCAGGCCGCTCAGGTTGCAGAGTCTGCCGAGAACGAGCCTGTAGGTGTTCTCACCAAACTGGGAGGATGCCTCTGCTTCTGCAAGCTGCTGTGTCCCGGGAACACGATCCCGGTTGAATTCGTCACTCCGCCATCCAGCCGAGCTGGCGAGGAAGAGAGGCCGCCATCGCCGCAACAAGAAAAGATATTCTATGAAAGAGTGTCTCGATCTCGACCTGAGATCTACAATCAGATTTGAAGTAGGTTATATTCGATTAGTTTTTAGTTGAGCAATTTATTATAGGGTCTGAAACTGACCTGCCAACAAATCAGTGAATCAACTGACAACCTTCGATACTCCTTGTCATCCGGTTCCTCTTTCAATTCAATTATTTTTCTTCAGATTTGAAAATAAACCTAACATTACAATCATTGCCAGTTTGTTTTTGGCAATAAAATTCATTGACTAGTACAAGACAACCGATTCAGTCAATTTGTCTTGAGAAATCGCGCCTGTCGACATTTTCAAGAAACTTCTCAGTTTTCAAGTACTTGGCTTTTTAATTAGGGATCACACGATTCAAATATGCAAATTTTCGTACAGAGCAATTAGTCATTTGCTACCGTATACCGTAGTCGTTCGCTGACAGGTGGTTCGTCATGAAAGATGAAATAGCACCGACTGCCGTATCTGATCAGGCTTTGGTGTGCAACCTGCAGGTTTAAATCTGAACACGGAGCATCAATTTAGGGATTTGCAAGAGCCGTGGTACCCTGTTGCAGATGTCGGAAAACCTCAAAGAGCTTAAAGGGTTACGGTAGCTCAGCACACGGTGACGGTCAGCACCGGTAATCTTTGGGTGCATATGGTAGTTGTGAATAGGGCATTTGAATCCGAGGGCGCAATTCGGAGGTTGCAAGTGAAACATGCATCATTCCTTTTGTGCATCCACCCACTTTGAACAGAATTTCTTCTGTTTCTCCCCAAGACAAACGTTTATTTGGAATAGAAACGATTAGAACTAGAAGCATGAAAATCAGAAAAAAACACAACTGGAAAATAGCGGTGACAATATCTTGAGAGGGAATATAAATTAGCTAGAGAAGAAGCAGTTCATTAGAAAATTTTCAACTTTATCATTTCTCTGGTAGTTTAACCATATTCCAAATTTCTGGTTTTTTGTAGAAAATGGGAATAATTGGGTCATTCGGTCCGGGGTTGAGAAAACTTTCAGGGATTCCCGGGCAAACTTTTCGAAATGCATCGGATACGGTAGGAGTACAGTTCTTGTCGTCCGGTGGAGGGACTCCGACGTCAACATAGAAATAAGGGTCTACTTGGTAGGCTACTTGTCCTCTTGAAAAACCGGGATGAAACATATCGGCTCTCGGGTGAGGGGTCGTTCTGCCTTCGTTGGCTCTTACATAAGCCATCACATCCGGAAAATCAATTATACGTTCCGGTTGTCCTGGAATACAATAGATTATCTCAAAAAGTTCAACCATTTTTCAAACCTTGTGCCACCAATTCAGGTTCCCGGATGTAGTGTGACATGTCCATTCTCTCCTTTGGCGGAACTGATCCAGGCCAAAGAGTGAAATCCGGAAAATGTTCATCAAATCGGAAAACAACAGGTGTTTTCGGACGGGGGACTTGTTCATTTGCACTTGATTTCGACTCTTCCGCCAATTGTCTTTGAGCTGCCCATCGTTTTTTCAGTTCGGCTACAACGCCCAGAACTTCTTCGTCTGGTTCGTCGTCTAAAAACATGTATTCAGTTTTATGGTTTTCTCAAAAAAAATTATGTTCAGGGTCTCTTTTCCCGTTTCTTCTTCAATAAAGTGATCCCAGATAGCATTTAATTTTAGGGACACCTAGATAATTTTTTAACAAATTTTTCAAAACTACGTCCGATTGCAGCTGCAGTTACGGAATCAAAATCGGAGTTAGACCAGAGAGCAATTAGTCGGTTTCCCTTTTACTTTTGCAGTAAGTTACTCAATCCCGTGACTAAGAACGCCATTCCGGTACTAACCCGATACCGACAACCGTATCTGATCAAGCTGTTTCATGCGAGCAACATGTTCGAATTTGGCAGATGTTTTCGCTTAGAAATTGGAAAATTGGCATGCGTAATCGTAATGCGTATGTCGGAATATGTCAAAGAGTTGACGGGTACGGTAGATCAGATTTGCAATTGGCAAGAGGTTTCTTAGTGCCGGGACTCATTACGTAACTCCGGAGACAAACCAGATACCGACAACTGTATCTGATCAAGCTGTCCCGTGCGAGCAACATGTTCAAATTTAGCAGATGTTCTTGCTTGGCAATTGGGAAATATGTACGCGTAATCGTGATGCACATGTCGGATAGTGTCAAAGAAAGACGAATACGGTAGATCAGATACCAGATGATGACGGGCATGCACAAAAGTGTAATTACTTTTATAATAGAAAACGTTAATGGGGACCAAAAAGAGAGATTTTGCGTATTGAACTAGTTCTAAGTTTTTAATGATGAATATGTGCCAGAGAGAATCAGGAGTATGTCACTCACCACTGAAAAACACTTCCTCTTCCGAATCAGTGTCCGATTCTGAATCTGACATGACATCTCCTGAATCGTCATCCGAACTACTTTCAATACGAGAGCGTTTGACAGAAGGTTTCCGATTCTCCTTATCTTCTTCACTGTGACGTTTGTGAACTACTTCTTGTTGGACAATTTGATAAGAAGCCGGTTGAACGGAGGGCAAAATGAGGCTGTTATCACTCTCCTAGACAGTTTTTATCATTGCAATACGCTAAAAGCGGAAACTAACCTCATTCGGAAATTTGAGAGTTGAGAGCATTGAAACAAGTTATGATTGTTCAAGTGAGAAGCTATCCTGAAAGAACATCTTGTTTGTCAATTTGCATGAGACTGACTGCAGTGAATAAATCTGAGAGAAGAAACGTCCGGACAGAATATGCAGAAATGTCAACGGAGCTTGCGCAAGATGAATTGAAAACGATTTCGTTAGAGCTATATTCCTTTTTTAGTGACCACGAAGCACTATGTATATACAACCGAGCTTTTGAACGAATGCATTCCACTCGACTAGGGAAATGAAAAATTCCCTTTTAAGAAGAGGCAAAACAAACAGAATGGGGGTTTGGAAAAGGGTAGAAATCAAAGGGAATGGCATAGAAGACGGGGCGCAACGCCCTGAGAGGTCAATCTCTACATCTCATTTGATGTGCGCATGAGAGGCGAGGGACTCGTTGAATGAATGCATGTGCCGCATAATAAGTGCATACTGCCCTTTTCTATTCCGATTGGGCGAATGGACGGAGAATGGTTTATCGGAGAAACGAGATGTTGGAGGGCACAGAGAAAAAGGCAGAGAAGACATTAAGATAATTACCGGCAGGCTGCATGCGGAAATTACTGGTCCCCAGGGTACAGTTCTTGACCTTGTGGCCAAATTATATCAAAAAATATGGGATTATCGATTGATTTTTCAGAAAAATTCACGCTTTTTCCGAGAATTTAGAGCGCATTTTCTATTCAAAATAGCCACCTAGAACGTCAAACAGTCTCACGGATAACAAATGTTCAAAAGCTCAAAAATGCCTCGATTTTTGAGAAAACTGCCGAAAAAGTGGGAAAATGTCAAAACGGAGTGCAATTTTTCTCGAAAACATGTAGAAATCTGAACAAAAGTCGAAAACGCGAGAAATGTTGCTGACTATTTTAAGTAGAGACCTCAAAAACACCAGTCGAAAAACTTTTTCAAATGTGGTTTGTATCCGCAACATCGTTTTGGAACTTTTTTCAAGGAACAGTCACAATCTTTCACGAAATGTAACAATCACAGCTGAAACGCTTTCGGGTTGCTGTTTAGCCGTATAACAGGTCTAGAATGTTATTCCGCGAGCTGGTTTCTTGCGGTTATGGGAAATTATATAAACAAATATGTCCGATTGGAAAAGCAAATTCTCGTGAAAAATGTTTGGATTCGTGGCGTTTCTCGAAAAGATTTATATTCGAGGAACTGGATGACATGAGCAGATTTTTTACTAACCTTGACAATACTGCAGATTCCGAAGATTGATGACAGAAATTTGCAAGAAAATGGGAATTCCAGACACTGGAAATTGAAGTAAGTGAAATAAACATTCGAATTGCAACATTCGTTATCTTTGCTTGCACAGCAGTCAGAAATTTACGCGGTTTACGTTACATAATCAGCTTGTTAAACTGTTCCAAGTCGTGTTATCAGTTCTAGATGTCTTATCAACAACTCTGTCGGAGCATATTTGTCAACAGTTTCAAACAAAATTCGAAACTTCCAAGAAGACACGTTATAGGGGTTGAAAGCGAGTCTTCTCATAACTGCGTCGCGCACTGCTTGCTGGCCGGGTAGACCTCTAAACCACCCGCCCGTGGCCTCGAAATGCCCCTCTTCTCGCTACTACATGGACGGCCCGCGTTCTCTCCGGGACATGCGCCTCATTGGCTCAGTGGCAGAGCGTCTGTCTAGTAAACAGAAGGTCGCTGGTTCGATTCCAGCATGAGGCACCGATCTTTTTTCCTTTCGTTTGGCCAATGCGCTAGCATGTCTAGGACCTTGCGTAGTCTAGATTCACGCGCCTCATTGGCTTAGTGGCAGAGCGTCTGTCTTGTAAACAGAAGGTCGCTGGTTCGATTCCGGCATGGGGCATCGCTTTTTGGCAAGTATTGTTTGAGAGGTTTGATGATCACCTCGTTTTTTCTCCTGATATTAAAACCAAATTTTGTTCTTGAGTTGACCTTTTTGCCAAAATTCAGGAATTTCTTCGAAACAAAGAAAAGTTGTTATACTAGTAATTTTCAAACAACGGAAGAGAGATTTTGCAATTGTAGAGATCTTGATGAAATCGAAGTTTTGGTTTGATCTCGACTGTTGTCAAAAAGCTCCAAGAAAGCATCCTTAACAAGATTTCCTGACCCCCTTATCTGTTTCAAATGCTACAATCACAAATATTTATTTGACATGAGTAGACCTGGTGAATACAACTTTCACGGCACAATTTTTCAAGATCACAATTTCATCATGATGGCAGAAGGACTAGTTATTCAAGTTTTGGTCAATATGGGCAGATGCGTGACGCTCATGAACATTTCTTCTATGCTCTCCTCGCATATTTCGACGACGCATCCATCGATTCTGTGGTAAAAGCCGTGTGCGATGACTCCTGAACATAAAGTTAATCACTGTGGAAAAACCAGACACATACCGTGAGCTCCTTTCAGACAATCGCTGTACTTCGACATATCGTCTTGGTCATCTCGAACAACCCATTTCAATCTCATCAGACTGTCTCCTTTTTCCATTGGTACCATCGAATAGACCAAGTCTGTTTTCTTCGACAGAAATTTTCGTTTGATCCACATTTTGTAAGCTGGCGAGATCTGGAAGCTTTCTATTTATCCAGATGAACGTCTAGAACTATTACTTCGATTGGAATAGATAGGATGTTTTGGAACTTTGTGTTTCCTTTGTGATGGTAGAAGAAAACACATCTATCCGCTTTTTCAAACAAATGTTTTCGATACTCACAGTACGGACTTGACTTCACGAAATCGTAATCGGTGTTCATCTGAAACCGACACTCATGAAAAATTGATGGAATCAAGTTATCTTACCAATTCAGGCATTTCGAAAAAGTAATCCAGTCGGTGCATTGTATCGCTTGATACACTTGGAACTCCGTGATGTGCTTTGATTCCGTATTTTGTAAGCCAATCGACTTGCTGGAAAATGTATAAAATTATGATTTTCAGCAGCTTTAATAGTAAAAGTTCAGCAATTTGCCGATTGCAGGTGTTTTCAAATCGTGAATGCTTCAAACATGTCTATTGTTCTCATATTTTCGAGAGCCATGTTTTTTTTTCAAAATGCGTTTTGTGTGCCGTCGTGCATTAATTTCTCACTGAACACGACACATCGTCATGACTTTTACACCTGCCACTCCCGTTCCGCTGGCATAACACGATAAACAAAACAGAGCAGGAACTCACTTTCCCATCCGTGCAGAAAACTGACAGACTTGTGCATTCCGGCCTTTTTGCGTTGTCAATTATCCATTCAACAAACAGATCGATTATCTTCCCACTTCCTAATCCAATGCTGAGGTTTGGCTTGAGAAGTACCCCCAAAACCTCCTCGAGAACCTGTAATTTGTCAGATTTGTATGAAACCGAGTAGCCTGTCTCAAAGAGTGATTGATGGTTCCAGAGCTACCATTATGTTTCCCATCTTCATGTTTCATTTACAATTTTTTGCATAGAAGCTGCAGAACTTTCAGGGATAACTTTGACAGTAAAATCGCGCAAAGTGTCTGAGGAAAGACCAGCTGTGTCTCACAAAGTTCATTTTCTCAATTGCTTCATTTGCCCTTGACCCAGAGTAACAGATGTGAAGAAGAAATATGTGAGACGTTTGTTTAGCACCACCGTTGAATTGAAACCACTCTTTGCGCCATGCCTATTGGAAGATACTTACGTCATAAAATGAGTTCACGAAGACTCTGCTGAATTTCAGGTTTTCTATGGCGGATTTGTTGATGTTGAGGTCCTCCGTCTTGATTGCCTTAGTGTTGTGATTCTCCATTGCCTAATTTGGTTTCCCAAGTCCTGAAAACCACATTTTTTTGAAATTGCCGTTTTTCGTATGGGAAAGGCGGAGAAAACCGAAAACTTCAAAAAAAACAGAGAAGCATATTGCAATTCATGAAAAGTTATGAAGAAAAAGAAGAATATTCTCAAAATTGGCCGGCGGTGGCAGTCAAATTGGGAAGAGTGCTTGCTCTCGTCTGCGTTTTCCTATCGGAGACCGGAGAATTAGAGGAAAAAGAGGCGAGAGAAAAAGAGAAGTAGACAGACGTGGCCATGTTGGAGGGGTTCGACTGGTGGAAAAGAGGAGAAGAGGAATGCGCCTAGACGGAAGGCGGTTCACGCGCACAAAAATTGGCTTGCGTTTCGATTATAAAAACCACTATTTTTCATGCATTAATTTTCTAGTCAAAACGTTTTCTCGCAATTTCCCGACTAAATTACGCTTGCGAAATCGTCCAAAGATAAGGCAAAGCAATGGAAAAACTTTCTGGAAAGGCGTCGACTCAGCGGAACAGAGAAAACAATAACCACACTCACAAAACATTAACCGTCCGTTTCTCGAGGCAAACGGTGATAGAGGAAAAGACACAGACAACGAGTCAAAACAGAAAAAATCGAACAATATGAAGCAATGCGACGCTTCATCGCGCGCTCTCTTTCCCTAATAAAACTTTTTTTTTTTTCATTTTCTGGAACAAAAAGTACATTTTTGATATACCAACTTTATTGTTCGGGAAATACGTACATTGCTTACGTGAAAACAGGACAAAGAAATGCGAAGAATTCTTGCAGAATTGGAAATAGTGAGAGCCTAAGAACGGAGAAAAAAAGGACTACGCTGTGTAAAATATAGATTGGAGAGTAGACGAAGTATTGATGGATGCGACGGATGAACTGGCGATTCTTCTCAGACTGAAAAAATCCCGTTGTAGTGAGGGAAATTGAAAAAATGGAAAAGTTTGTTTTAGTACCTGGTGGTTCAACTGTTCAGCTGACGGTTATGTCTCCAAAGGAATTGAGGGATTCTCAACCCGTTCTCCTTCAGGTATGAAATCAGAAACGGAGCAATTTCCACGTCTTCTTCCTTCGTTTTGTCAAAGAATATCACGGCTTCATTGGCCGCATTCTGATCACATCTCCCAAGCCGATTGATGATGGTGTTGAAACCACCATCAGCCGGATGTGGCACATCAACGCTGATCACTTTCGTAACGTTTGGAATTTGGATTCCACGGGATACAACGTCCGTACAAAACAATAACCGGTGGTAGCCTTTTCGAAATCTGTCCAGATTCTCTTCTCTTCTTAGCTGGGGTAAGTTTCTGAAATACTGTAATTTAGAAGCAGTAGCGTTCTCTCATGTACCCATGTAGGAAGGGAGCTCTGAAATGGCTGGCCAGATGCTCACATGTTCTCCTCTCTTCAACAAAAACAAGAGTCTTCGGTTGTCTCCGGCCTCCTGAAAAGAATCGAATCAGAAATGATTTTCGACTCATGAAACATACCACTCAACAGCATTTCTTTGAGCAGGTTCAGCTTGCTCATCTCTCTCGTGACCTCGAAGATGCGAAGCGAAATGGCCGATCTGGTGTGCGCTGTTCCGGCTCCAGTTATCTCCACGATGTTGTGTCCAAATCGTTTTGCACTCCAGTTCTCGAGTTCCGTCGTCCAACATCCCTCTCCCGTTGCGGAGACGTAAACTCGTGAACAATCGACGTGTGAGGAACTCAGTTGATCCCGGAGCTTGTTGTAGTGGCGGTTCTGCTGAGAAGAAACAAACATCCGCCTTCCCAAGGCGTCGATCTCGTCAAACACAATAAGCTTCGTCCCGGCGAGGGAAATAGTTTCTCTGTAGATGACATCCGCAATTCGTCCGGGGGTCGCTATCAAGATCTCCCAGCAACCTTTGTATGTGGTTGCTGAAGAGTGAACACCGTCGTCCCCGTAACTGAGCTTCACTCCAACACCGGTGTTGGCAGCAAGACGTACGAAGATGTCGAACGTCTGGCGTGCCAACTCTCTGGTGGGAGCGCAGACTATGACGAAAGGTGACTTGATCCCAAAGTTGGTCCGTCTCTCCACTTCCCTGGTTCCCATCACCAAAGATATGGCGGACAACGCATACGCGACGGTTTTTCCGCTCCCGATCGGCGTGGTGACCATGCAGTCCTTTCCCTTCGCGACTTCTTCGACTACTCGCTCTTGAACAGGGAACGGATAGTTGTATCCCAGTTGTACGAGATTTCGAATGAGAACCCAGTCGAATCCGAGACGTTCCCAAGCAGCGCCAACCATTCGATCTCCTCCTCGGGCACGGTACTGGGCATCAAGAGGGTACCGAGTCCAAGTCGATCGTTCACTGTTGAATCGTCGTGTGGTGTCAGAGCTTCCCAAGCGGAGATAATTCGACATTCTGGAAGTTTCATTAAATGAAATATATAAGTTCAAAAACGAAAAAGACAAGGGAGAGTGTCAATTGACATCAGAAAAGGGAAACGTATAGGAAAGAAACCTCTATAGCATGAGAAGAGAACGCATCGAATTTATCGCGCATTGTTGAAAACGGAGAGACTTTCTCACGATTTACATTTTGCACGATGAAAAACCGGAAAAGCCAAACACGGGGTTGTGCATTCATGGAAACGAATGATTGTATTGATACAGCCAAGAAGTTGTACGGGATCTTACAAAATTTTGCAAACCATCCGTATTTATCGAACAAAAAGGGGGAACTGTAACTTTTTATGTCCCGTTTCGCGGGGAAATAATTCTACTACAAGCAACGCTGGTTTTATTTTTCAAGCGACTTGCAAATCATGATGCTTTATTTGTTTTACAAAACTCTTGAAAACAACAAAAAAACCGAAAAGTTCAAAATTTCAAAATAATACTAAATAAAGCCCGGCAAAAATGAAGAAAAAGAAACGTTGTTGATTCCACGAAAACTATTGCTTTGGCTCCATCAAAGAGCAGTTGCTGGCGCAGTACAAGTTGTGGCTGAGAACACCTGAACCGGAAATTGAAAGTTATAACTTGGCTCCCCCACAAACTTACAGGCTGTGTTGTTGAGCTCTTGCTGAATGATTCTCCACTCATAGATGGTCTTTGCGTTTTCCGCGGTCACCTCGACTTGTTCCGGAGCCCATTCGACGTAAAAACGATCTGGGGAAGCATCAAAGTTCCGGCGGAGAGCAATTTGTCCGCCCATTTTCTCCACCCATGTCTTGTAGAAAGCACGTCCGTCAACAGTATTCGCGAGCTCCATAGGAATTCCACGAACGGTTTTCGTGACGATGTGGGGTCCGTTGACAACAAAGTACACGACTCTCGCGTTCTTGGCAAGGAGCCAACTGTACTGGCACACCGGATCAGTCCTAATGAACAACTGGTATCTCGGTTGGTCGGTCTGAAAAGTTGAAATGAGTAAATCTTTCAATGTGCTCAGTGACCTTAGAGATGTTGCACATTGTATTGGCAGTTTCGACGTAGTAGTCAATCATCGGAACATCGTTCTTGTTTCCACTACAGTAAGCCGGAATACCAGCAGCTCTCAAAGTATTTTTAGTCTGGAAAGTAAGGAATGAAATGTTTGACTCGCGGAATGCTGACTTACGCTCATCTTGGCACAATGGACTTGAATCCGCTTTTTCTTGATTTCAGCAGCGCGTAAAATCAGTTCCTCCACGATTTTCTCAAGAATCTTTCCAGATCCAACACCGATGGAGGCGTCCTCTTTCATGAAAGATTCCATGACCAATTCAGTGATCTGGAAACTATCAAAATGGAGAAATATGTTACGTTTGGGTGTACCTTCTCAATTTTCTCTGGGGACACGTCAGCAATACCAGCAGCTTGCATTGTTGACTGTTTGTTACCTAAAAGATGAGTTGTCATTTCACTTGGAAAAGTTTGTGTTTCCTAATAGCAAGTGCGGATAAGTCACGAAAAAGATAAGAGGACGCGGGGAAAACTTCTAATAGTGCTCCTTGGTAAGCAGAATACGTGCAATGGTTTACGCCCTTAAAATAAACCACTGATGGTTGGTTGTGGGGCGAATTCTTGCAAGAAACGAGATGTTCTCTTCACAATGATGTACATAATGTCCTTTTCTGTTTCTATTTCCTCAATTTTCCGTCCACTATGACACGTAGATGCAAAACATCGAAATCGAAAAGAAACATGGAAAATGTGCGGCGATAAACAAATTTTTGTCGATCGGAGAGAGGGAAATCAATTCTTTTCGGGCAGAATGATAAAATGGAAAATAAGGAGGGGAGAAGCCGATCGTTGTGTTTCCGCCGTTGTTTCTGTTATTTCCCATCCCATGCGAACGCGAACAGGGGCATGTGATACCGGAAAAATATAAATGAATCGGAATAAGAGACAGTTGTTCAGTTTTTGGTTCAAATCAACTGAACACGTTCAAAAATACCAAAAATAAATAGAAAAAGCGACAAAAGGAATTCGGGTGAAAGCGACCTCAACAAGCACTGGTTCTTGTCGGAGAAGCAAAAAGGTCAGACCGTGTATTGCGATGGAAAAGGGCAGAAGTTGTTGGAGCGATAAGGAAAGTACACGACGTAGGCAACTACCGACCCGGGTCGGCGAGACCTTAACTGATTTTTGAACGGTTATTCTTGCCCTTTCGAGGAGGAAAAGTGTTTTGTGAACTTACGAAAAGTCGGGTGAGTTGGTTTCAGATAAATTGAACTGGTTGCCAACGTAAAGAACATTGCAGTAGGTGCCTGAAGTATCATCTCAGCGTTTCAACTTTACCAACACTTCTCAAAGCATCAAGACTTACGTGGTTTCTGAAAACCTGAAAAACCAAACAGTCTCTCCAAATTTCATTCAGTTTTTTTTTTTAAATAAAAATGAATTTACTTCTCAGTTTGTATGTTCTTTGATAAATCGTATGCATAATCACGCGGAATCTGAACTTCGAGCGGCAGTATGATGGGAATTTTCAGAAAAAATTGCATCAAAGCATGTTTCAAATAGTTTTGCTCTTAGAAATTATGTTTGTAACCCTGGTTTGAATGGCACTTCCATTTATCCAAACATTCTTATTTTCCCTCATCTTTCAATTGCTCATCAATTCCATTTGAACCCGACTGACCTTATCTTGATCGGCACATGTTGCAAATCTGGTGTGAAAAAAGTGCACGGGTCATACATATGAAGCGCATGAGCCATCGCTCAATGTTCAGCCTTGGGAAGGGTTCTTGATGACAGCTGGAAGTGTGCACGCCTTCTGCCTGATGAATGCCGCAAAGGGCGTCTCCTCGTTGCGGCCCGCCGCCTCTCGATGATCCCCATCCGTTTACCGTATTCATCATTCTTCTACTTGACAGCTCGGCGCGTTGACCATATTCACACCCGCTCTTTTCTTTTCCGCCGGCTGTCGCCTTCTCGTCCATCTTCAGCTGCTTTTTGTGAGCGTCTTCGAATTGAAACACTCGCCGCACACTCCGCTCATCCCCTCATTCCACCTCTTTCCAATCCGTTTTTCTTCTCGATTCTAATCGTTTAGCACATTAGCGCCACCTGTACATTCCTTGCGCATTACTAATAAAATCACATTTGAGCGCCCTGGCCCCTCATCTTCTTCTTCTTTTCCTGATCATAAAACCATCCGAGAAGCGGAGAGGAGGAGCTCGGAGCGGCGTCTATTGTTGTCTTCGGCACCTCGAGGGGCACATCCATCTTGAAAAAGATCTGTTGAGTTGAGCCAATCCTTCTTCATTCGGACGGGACACACCACACACAGATACTGCCCATATTTTACTTTGGCTCCCAAAAACGACCAAGACCATTTATCAATTGTGGCTTGGGTGCCTCTGCCACCAACACTCCCGTTGGGGATTATTTCGAGAGGGGGAGCCCGTGGAGATGGTGTGTACACCCCTCTTTCCAACAAAGCTCCGACCGAAATTCTTCCATTCTTTTCGTTTTCGTTCTTGTTTTCTTTTCCCCGCATCCAAACCCTGGCCCAAAAGCTTCCGTTTTCAAAAGTTCCGAACCACTACGGTATTCATCCCAATGGTCAGGGACACACTTGCCGGTTATCATCTCCTCCTCCTTTTTCCATCAATATCAATCTCTTTCAATGATAACAGCTGTTTACAAGATTACAAGACAAATTTTGTGTCACAAGTGTCGTTTTGGGTTGTGATAAATCAGAGCCGTAATCTTTCGAACCCTCTGCCGCTTTCTCCATCTCTCTGTTCCTCATTTCAAATCTTCCGTGTGATTTGATCCCTCTTTGATTTGCCACTGATGCGGGGACGAGAATTGTAACAGAAACATAAACACTCCCGCCGGTTTATAGCGTCGATTGATGATTAAGGGTTCGCCTTTCTCACCGATGAAACATTGTCTTCTTCATCGTCTTCCACTTATCTCTCGTTCGCTTTCTCGGTGTAAAATATATGTGGCAATTCGGATTGCTCAATAAAACTGGTGGATTTGGAGCTGAAGCCCACTGACCTTTGCACAAACGACTTTACATTCGAGGGGCTCCCGCTGACATTAGAACTCACACATTCCCCTCGCTGATCTCATCTCATTCATTCATCCTTTCATTGTTTTCAAGAGTCTTCCTTATTTTCTGCTTGCAAATGCTTACTCTCTCTTCTTTCTCAAGACACTAATGGTTTGATTTCAAAATAGTTGTCGGTTTGTGTTCTCTCCCTAGCCCCCCAAACGACCTTATCAATCTCACCCAAACGTTTAGCGACGACAGTCGACTGAACGAAAAATTGCGCTAAAAATTGTCTATTACTCCTTCTCCTCTCCATCCAAATGAGGTGTCAATGTCGAAGAATGAACTGGCCGAGAAACAGAATAATGGATAATTTTTCATGTCGTCCTCGTGCCCTGCTGAGGGACAGCCCTCGGACGCTCGCCCCGGCCGATCCCTATCGTACTCCTCTGCCTAAAATGAGGTTCTTCGATCCGATCATCATCAATGTTTTTCATTGTAACTTGTGTTTTTAGTTCGTGAAAATGCGCGAAATTTACGATGAACACAGGGCGTTGGAGCGAGAAATAGGAAACAGAAACGTGTGAATCTTCTTCTTTATCTTTCATCAATTCCTTCCTCCCTTCGTCCTCCCACTCAAAAATTGCATCCTGTTCTTCAATTTTTTCTGTATTTAGTTCCCTTCCTTTCTATCTACCATAACAATCTGGTCACATAAAGTCGATAACGGTTTGCAGATTCTTTTTTCTTTTCACACCTTTTTCGGTACCTGAAACCCGTAATATTGCGAAAAAACGGAACTGGCAGTCAGCGAACCGAACGTTGTGTTGTCCTGTCATGTCTCCACTCAATCACTCACTCTCTCGTTCCCTCTCTAATTCCTTCGTCTTAGGATCGCACATTTTATCATTATCATGTGTTAAAATTTCCCTTTCTCGCTGCCTCTTATCACTTGACAAAACTGCTGGCGCCCTCCCGCTTGTGTGCCGTGTTGGTCAGTTTTGTCAGCGGGCGCCCGATGTTGCGAAGAAGTAAAAAACGCGTGCAATGAGATTGATTTACAATTTCGGGTTTTCCCGAGCCGAGAGAAGGAGTTGTAAAGAGTGATGATCTAGTGTGCCTGAGTGATCGTTTTCGAAACGCGTTTTTGAGAGCGTCTCGACCGGGAGTGTACTTACTCAAGACACAATTGTCTTCAAGGAAGCGAACTTCAACTTTTTCCAGCGAGGTGATGTCAGTTCCGATTGCTCATTAGGGGAGGTGCAATTGTTATCAGCAAGAGGAAAAGAAAACGATGCACACACGGCAGCACCTGCAACAATTTTACCCACTTCTTAAACAAACTATGCAAGTTTATTACCCTCCGGTAGTACACAAACCAAGTATTTTTCCTTTTTCTGAATTCAAATTGGAACCTATTTGCTATCAAGATACAATTAGCAAAAAATCGAAAAACCGAAAAACTTTTCTTCAAAAAAGAAAAATAGGTCGGTTTGGATTCCCTCCAACAAATGAAACCCAAATCCACATAAAATCAACATCATAAATAAGGCTAATTATCAATTATCATCCCAAATCAGTCATCCATCCAAATCTTCCAAAAATCCTTTAAAACCTAACAATCAATCACTTATAATTGTATCCATGGCCCAATGTTTTCTTTATTAAATGCATCCTTATCAACTTTGTTTCTCCCTTTCCACCGCGCTTATTCATTTCAACCCACTGATGACAGTGCCTCCTTTCTCCATAGATATCATTATTATTGAAACATACCATTTTTATTAGCCATTTTCACACCTTTCGCTGCTCTCTCCCACTGATAGCAAGTGCAGGTTGATGGAATGGCTGTCAAGAAAGGGAATGGTAGGCCTATCAAAAGCCATTGTGCCATTGTTGCTTTTCCTTCATTACACAACTCTCAGACTCTCTATTTCACCGCCCATCACCACACTCTCTTGTGCCCCGGCAGATAGATTTGTAATGTTTGAAAACATTTTGTTCATCTTTTTTCTATCTTGCCCCCCCCCCACGAACATTTCTCGCTCTCGTGTTTTTGATAAGTTTTTTTCCACGCGAAGATCTTATTTTTCTTTATTATTTCTTTTTTCACTTTCTCAAATGAAACTGAAAACTGCTCTGCTCAACTTTCTTTTTTTCTTCGCTCACAACTTTGTTTGTTTACAGAAAACTGGGATGGACCTGGATCCGAACCTAGTAATCAACCATGACGATACAAACTTGTCAGATTTGTCCTGTAATATGTAAGCATTTCACTTTTCTCCCCTATCCACTTAATAATTTTTCTAGGGAGCATGACTCAAGCTATTCGGACATCCACGTGGATGGCACCTCCTCTACAGGTCATCATAAAGTAGATATGTGGAGGAATCATAACTTTGACAGCGGTTTTCAAACCATGAATCACAGCGAGGTAAGGAATGATGATCGGGCGTGAGAGAAAGGGATAGCGAAAGATTAATGTGTTTCAATTTCCAGGCTCCATCTATTATTTCATCGTTGCATCCGTCATCGCATCTATCGGCAGTCTCTTCGATGGCCGACTATGAGCCAATCCCGAATCTATCCGATCATGTGAGATATCAAAGAGAGATTTCCGGAAGTGACTCAAAACATTTTCAGCAGAAGCAAAAGTTTGAGGGGATCACTCAAAGTCCGGTTGATGGTCAGTATAACACTGTTAGGGCGATCCCGGAACTTACAAATTTGATGAAAGATCAGGATAATGTGAGGGAAAGCGAAACTAAGCAATCTCAAGTTATACTTTTAGGAAGTGGTACATAAAGCAGTGATTTTGATGCAAAACATTGCCAAAATGGAATGCGATCCGATGCGGAGACAGAGTGAGGCACGGATAGTTGACCCCCGTGTCGTTTTCACATTGAGAGATCTTCTGAGGGATAAGGTTGACCATCCGGTAAATATCTGATTTCAAACTTACACTTCCTTCATTTTGTTGCGTTTAGAACATCATTCGTATCACTTTGGGAACACTCTTCAACATTTGCAACCGTCAAGAAGGCATCGATCTTGTCACCCGGTCGATCAATATGCAACCTGATATCATTCCATATCTTATCAGTCACATTGGGTGAGAATAATCGGAGAAAAGAAATCATTTGATGGAGAGGAAAGACACGGGAGAGATGATGATGTTTTTGTTACAGTACCTATCCAGTCTCCATCTACAAATACGCGATTCTGACCATGCATTCGATTCTTTCGGACAAACAGCGCGGCGGACAAAGTGTGGCTATTGCGCGCCAGGCGGATGCAATAACGGTTCGGAGATATGAAGAAAGGGTAAAAAAAAACAACTGATTGATTATTACAGCACGTGACTCCTTGGTTGGAAACTGAGAAATCAGAGAAACTACTGCCAGTGATCGTTGATCTGGTTAGAATCTTGTGTGAGAAGAACAATGACCAGAAAATGACATTCCTGCGGCTCGGAGGCCCTCAGAAATTGCTTCTGATTCTTCAGCACAGAGGTTACGAGAACCTTCTATGGAGGAGCACTCAATTGTTGAAAACGTTTTCCAATTTCGTAAGTTCCAAGTTGAACTAGCTGATAAGAATTACTTCTTCAGGATGCACCGAACTTGGTGGGTTGTGGCGGACGACAGATCCTTTCTCGGTGGCTCACTCATGACAGTCCTCGATTGGTTCTCTCAACTCTTGAGACATTGCGGAATATAAGTGATGTACCGAGCAAGATGCGGGAGGATTCACTTCTGAAGTCTCTGATGACACTTGTCAGCTCAAGAAATCCGACGATTCGGCTGTACGCAGTGCAGATTTTGTCAAATCTGGTGGCTAACAACAGACACAACAAGGTATTTTAATTATGACACACAATATGTTTGCATTCGAATTCCAGGAGTTCCTGTGCACCAACAATGCTGTAGCTTATCTCATCCGTGCTTTGACTACTGCAACTCAACACATGCAAGGTCTGAGCAGCAAGGAAGCCCAGCAGATGGAGGACTATATGGAAAGTATCATATGCACGTTGCGGCATCTCTGCGTTGGCCATCCGTTGTGCGACAAAGTACAAGCTGTGGTATTCCGGGATCCGTCACTTTTCCTCGATAAGCTTCTGACAATGAGACCTGTTTTGCTGAAACATACCATGAGTGTAAGCTATCCACACACCCCTTGATCTGATTTTCCGAGTTTCAGTTGCTCCTGAAAGTGGCGTCACAGAATACACTTCTCCCGTCATTCCGAATGTGTAGAATTGGTGATCGAGGTTTTGTGGAGCAGATCATTCACATTCTACGAGTGGCTTGCAACCAGATGAATCTCGTGAGTTTTTTACATCTATGTACCTTATACATAAGATTACTTTTAGCAAGATCAAATCGAAGGAGTACGTGTGAAAGACTTGGTTCATCTCTGTGTGCAACTGCTCAGGTGTATAACCAGAGATCAGGATATTCTAAATGAAGTTAGTGATAGTTGGAAAGAACTGTTGCAACAACTTCAGTTTCAGGTTGTGTTCTTCCTCCAAACTCCCGAAAACACCCAAATGGGAAACGGTCACACTCTTCCAATTTTTGTACTCCAAAAAGCGAATATTGAAGAGAACACCAAGGCGTCTGCGATGGCTTTGGTATACAATCTGATGCACCATGAACAGATGGCAAATGTTCTTGAGAGGGATGAAATCCTGGTGGAGATGCTTCAAAGCCTTCAAATACAGTCACAAACTCACCCTGATCTTGGTTAGTTTGAATCTAGAGAACTGACTTTTATCTGCTGTTATTTCAGCAAGTTTGGCGAACAATATTCTCAAAATGATGATTGAGAAGCGAGAAAGAAACCGAAACTTTGCGAGATACAATATGCACACTGAGGTGAAACAGGAAAAAAAGCGTCATTTAACTTTTGCATTTTCCAGAACCGATTTGGACACTTCAACATGACCGAGCCGAAGAACGAAAGTCTAGCTCCAACAACCCCACTCTACGAAGGTGCAGGAGAGCAGTGGTCAGTTCCGATAAACGACGAGAGTATGACGGATCCTTATTCGAGCAATAATGGACGAGACTCCTTGAGTAAGTTCTTTGTGAAAAAGCTAATCTCAGAACCGTGTCTTCTAGAACCGTATAACTCACCAACAATGTACCACTCTCCACCAATGTACCCCGAGTATCACAACTCAACACCCTCCGACGGATACTTTGACCACCACCAACCTTCAACTTCTTATATGCCACGACCCACTCCACCCCACTATAACAGCTACGACAATAGTCCTCCAGTTTACAACGACTTACCCCCGCACCCTGGCCCTAGTAGCCAACATTCCGATCACTATCCCTCTAGGAGTTCTCAACCGAGATTCTGAAAGTCCTCCCCTCATAATATTAACCGGAAACTTCTTACATTCCTTCGAAAATTGAGATTCTAATGATTATGATACGGGTTAAACTTGGAATGCAAAATATGAATGGAACATTATAAATTATTTGGTCCGCTTATGGAAATAGTTCATTTGAAAATGTTTCAGGTGAAAATGGAAAACATGGTAAAACAACTATAATGTACAAGTGAAAAAGGTGTTTCTTTGTTCAGGCCATTTGGTTCATTTCGTAGTAGATACCCTTCAGATTCATGAGTGATTCGTGATCACCTTCCTCAGCAATTTCTCCGTGAACAATCACGTAGATTCGGTCAACGTTTCGGATTGTGGAGAGCCGATGGGCAACTGAAAAACAAGTTGAGTACAGGATTTGAATGCAAAAAAGTTACTTTGGATGCACGTGCACTTGGTTTTCTTGGTCTGTTTGACTCTTTCGAATGCACTCTGAACCTCTCGTTCACTGGCACTATCCAGTGCAGAGGTAGCCTCATCGAGCAGCAGAACAGTTGGTTTTCTGATAACAGCTCGGGCAATTGCAATTCTTTGTTTTTGACCTCCAGAGAGCTGAGCACCGAACTCTCCAACTTCCGTATCGTATCCCTATAACAATGATTGGTCGAGGAACATTATTTTTGTCTTACGTGAGGTAGACTAGTGATGAAATTATGAATATCTGCAATTTTGGCGGCCTCTATCACTTTGTCAATGGTGGCTTCACTTTCCATCATTCCAAAAGCGATGTTTTCCTAAAACGATTGAACTTTGTTTACCATACACTCACTGTTTCTTATCACCTTGATAGTGAAAGAAAACAGATCGGGCTCCTGTCCAACTGTCACAATGCATCGTCTCAAATACGCCGGGTTTATAGACTTGATGTTGTACTTGTCAATGCAAACAACTCCATCCGTGGCATTGTACATTCTTTGGAACAACCCAATGATTGAAGATTTACCGGAACCGGAAGGTCCTACAAGTGCAATTGATTCCCCGCCACGGACCTGTAATAAGTACGTGACTTAGCGGAAGTGCAGTGAACATTACCTTTAAGTTCAGTTTTGTCAAAACAGGAACAATGGGTCGGGTTGGATACCTAAAGGACACGTTCTGCAAGCACAGGTTTCCTTCGAGTTTCTGAAAACATGCCAATTATGACAATTCTACTTCGAGTTGCTTACTGGTCTCAACCCTTCCTCGGAAAGGTTGTCCATGTCTACTGGTGGCTCTCTGATAACTCTCATCACATTCTCAGCTGCAATCTGAGCTTTAGTGAAGTCACTGACAGATGCGATGAGTTGAGAGAAGAAGTTTGCTCCGAATTGGGTGAGGAGGACAACTCTGAAAGAACACGATTTGTGTAATCCCTAACTACGTTTTCCTCACCTCATGTAATCAAAAACGCTAATCTCATTAGCCAACATCATGACTTTTCCAAAGTACAAAGTTATGGCGATTAGAATGTAAGTGAATGAGTATTGACAAGCGAAAACAAACGCGGAGATCAAGGATTGTTTCTGCATGCATCTGAAATATGAATGTTTCGAAATACAACTTTGAAACTGGAACTGGGAGAACTTGGAACTTACTGAGAAACAGGTTTCAGGGCATCACAAAATACATTGTAAAAGTGTGATTGTAGGTTGTACGCCTTGATAGTACTCATGTTGGAAAGGACTACGGTCGCTAGATTGGCTGCTTTTTTCTCTTCCTCGACCATTTGACGTTGTCTTGAAACAAGTTGGTCATTGAACTTTAGAGTTGGGTCTTATGCCTCACCTCTTGGTTCCTTCTCTGATTTGAAGTACTCGGATGATGAAGTAGGCTGGGAATTGGAAGGAACAGAGAAGTGCCATTTTCCAGTTAATGAACAGGGCACAGACAATTGAGAATACTGAAAAAGACTTGTTAGAATGGTTTAAGAAACATTTGAGTACCAGAGCACACAAATCCTGGAATGAGCATATCAAGCTTCTGTTCCATAATCTCATTCAGTGTCGAAGACTCATTGATAACCTTGTGAACAAGCCTCCCCGGACTGTTTCTTTCCTCATCGAAGTATGCAGCGCCGTGACGGAGGCACTAGAAAATCCTATTTTTCTTTGTTGTTCTCTACTTTTCCTACCTTTCTGAACATTTCGTTTCTCATGAACATACAGAAGCCATGACCGTAAAGTGCAATGAATAGTCGCTAGAAAACATCTGTGTAAACAGAAAAGTTTAGTTTAGTTAATCTTACCCCGAGAGCCTCAAAAATAGTCTTAACGATGATCAAAGCAGTGTAAATAGCAGCCACAATGAAAATTTGAAGGGCTCTTTCCTCATCAGGTGCAATGGAAATTTCGAGAACAGAAGCCACTTGGAAACAAATCAAAAGATAGAAAACAGCTCGGACAATAGTTGTGGGAATGGCTCCTGCTAATAGAGGCAGTCCGGTTCTGTACGAGTAGATCAAGTCTTTTAGAACTGTAAAGTTGGTTTCCTTTCCGGGTAGATCCTAAATATTTGTGTTATTTGGGTTTTTGCGTTCAAGAATTACATCCTCATCCATGCTTTCCCCATGTTGTTTCACATCCATACTGTGCACTCTCGAGTACTTATAATCCAATCTCTCTGACTTCTTCTTACTCATCACTGGCAACTTCAACTTTTCCTTCTCCATACTGTTCACGGAATACGACTTTCCCAGTTTTTTATTGCCACCCAAAGAGCTACGAGCCCAGGCTCTCCTCTGCTGGTCGGGGTCCTAAATTCTCGGTTTATGGGAGACGTTTGATTTACAACTAGCCAGTTTTGGTGGAGGGCTGAAGGACATCTGTTGCTGAAGTGACGGTTTTGTCTGCAGATGTTGATGCTGCTGGCTCAGTTGGTCGAGACGTTGGTCATTGTACATCTGTCATAGATACGTATCAAATGAATTCAATCAAGTATAAGAGAAACTGTTTGAAATGAGGGAAAGAACAAACCTTGTGGAAGATTCCATTTGTATCAGCAAGCAACTCATCCGGTGGACCGTTCTCAACAATTTTACCCTCGTGAAGTACAATAATCCTGTCAGAGTTCTTGATTGTAGAGAGACGATGTGCAATAGTGATAGTGGTGAGACCTTCAGAAGCCAGATCAATGGCGGCGTTAACTTCTTCCTCGTGAATATTATCCAATGCAGAAGTGGCTTCGTCGAAGATCAGAACAATTGGTTTACGGATGACTGCTCTTGCAATAGCAACTCTCTGTTTCTGTCCTCCGGAGAGCTGATGTCCTCTTTCTCCAACACGAGTTCTCATTCCATCCGGCAAACTGTTGATGAACTTCCAGGCTCCCACTTTTCTAGCGGCGTCGTTGATTTCTTGCTAAACCATGACTGATGAAAAAATGTCAAGACACGATGCACCGTACCTGCGTAGCGTCTAGTCTTCCATATCTGATATTATCACTGATTGTTCCATCGAAAAGCACTGGTTCCTGACTAACAAGCGAACATTGTCCACGAAGGTCGTCTGGGGACATCATTTTGATATTCTCCCCGTCAAGCAGAATCTAAAACAGTTGTTTGCACAACTTTTTTCATCGAGATATGAAACTCACAGATCCCTTCGTTGGGTCATAGAACCTGAGCAACAAAGCAGTCAATGTACTTTTTCCACTTCCACTGCTACCAACAATAGCTATCTTTTCACCGGCCTCTACAGAGAATGAGAGTCCTCTCAGAACTTCGGTTTCTTTCCTGCTGGGGTACGAAAAGTGGATATCTCTGAAGTGAAGCGCTCCTTTTCCTGAACACACCAGTTGTTCAGTGGGGAATCAAATTAGTTCTGTCTACCCATGAACTTCATACTCTGCCTTCTGTACTTGCACCTTGTCACTGGAACGTAATCCACATTGTTATCAATTGACCCCAGTTCCACTTCTATTTTTGGTTGCTCATCTGAAAATCACTTTGCTTCAATAAATCACTCCCCATTGGTCCCTACTCAAAACTTCGCAGATTTCCTTTGCATTGTCCTTTGCCCTGTTTGCTCCATTGATATGGAATCCAATAGAGATTGACGTAACACACATGTAGAGCATGTTGATGGCGAGCTGAATGATAAGATAACGTGACCCCATAAACGGAATAGATGTACCGCGCAAAGACGTCCTGGGGAATTGTCGGCAACCCTCCAGATTCCATAACAAAGTGCTCCAGTGAATATGAGTTCAGTGAGAAGGATCTAGAAGTAGAAACAGGTTTCTGGTACAATCAGTGAGCAGGGGTTACCTGAGTAAGACTGTCAAAAACAACTGATGACCGTAACCGTTCTTCCGTTAACTTGCTAGTTTCTAGTGACAACTTCTCAAATCTGCAAAACCATTCATTTATCTCTCTTTCCCCGATGCGATTACTTGTTGATTGTTTGTTTTTGGGCGGCAAACGAAATGACCGTCGTGATGCAGTTAAACGTTTCATTGACAAGATTTGTGATCTTATTCTGCAGCTTTGTTTCCTCTTCCATCGTATTTGCAAACCACTGAATGGATAACTCATCTTCTTATCTTTCCCCGTTTCCGGTAATATTTCTCCCGTCACCTCCCCCTTCATTCAATAACTCTCTTCTCTCACCTTGCTGTACAGAATACGTGATAAGATAAGTAGCGGGATTGCGAGACACATGAACAAGGTGACATCCCACTGGATATACAAACACACTCCGATGTTGACTAAGAGATAGGAAAGGATGAAGACAACCATGGGAAGATGGTCCGAAATTCCATTGTATATCGAGTCGGCGGACCTGAAAGCAAGAGACCTCATGCATCGAATTAATAGCCCTCGTGATGTCCTCGATCTCCTTATCATACGTTCACTACTACTCTTTCTCTATGTTTCCCATTTCCTATCACCATCTATCCCTTTGTACTCGGCGGCCACCAAAATTTATTATCATTCCTTTCTCGACGGTGGGAGGTTTTATTCTTCTTTTTTATGTCACAGATCTAACTGTTCTTTACTCTTACTCTTGCAACATGGCAGCGACGTGTCCACTCTGTCTCGATTCCAACCACGAAATGTCCATCAACAACAGTTTACGAATGTAGGCTTTTCTGATGCGGAACACTTGACGGATCGAAGAGATTTCCCATACAATTCTCTGGAGAAATAAACAAATAAACAATGTTGTAAAAGTCAGAAAAAGTTACCTGAGTGAAAGCAGCAAAGAACATAGCTATCGACAGTCCCAACATGGAAACAAATGCAGGAGTTGCGGAGGCCGTGAATTCATCGTCAATCGGGTATTCAGATGAGATATTCTTCAGGCCAAGCTTCCCCTCCTAAAAGAAAACTGCGATTTTACTCATGATAATTTCTCTAACCTCTCGTAAAATGGAAATAGAGACAAAGTTGCCCATAATGAGCCAGACAAACGGGGGAAGAGCAGATTGCAGAAGAGCACTGAACAATCCGAGGGTCATCAACTGAAATGGAACTGGATCCGAGATAAAACGAAGATTAACAATACCTGCATATCGATGTTGTCTGCAAATGCGTATAACCGTTTGTAAGGCTCAAAGAATCCAAATTTTGGCTTGGAATCTTCTTTTTTCTCCGGTGGATCATCCATTGTGATGTCATAAGCTGGAACACAGGATAACTACAAACTTTGGCCAGATATGGGTACCTTTTTTACTATTCTTCAAGTCGTCGATGTACAATGTTGATGGTTCAATCGGGTAGATCACTGATTTTGTGGAGCGCTTCTCGGAGTTCTTCTCTGAGTTCTTGTCTGAGTTTTTGTCCGAGTTCTTCTCTGAATCTCCATTCTCACTGGTTTTCTCTTTCTCATCGTCTTTTGCCATCTGAAACGTGAATTGATGGAATGACATGAGTTCCAGTCGATATGAAATTTGAGGAAGAATTTTTAAGACTTGAGACTGGAATGAACTGGTGACGTGAAGTAGGAAAAGGTCAGGCGCTCTTCAAATTGGAGAACCTCACACATCAACTTTGTGGTTAAACGAATGACTACAGACGTAGGCTTCATTAGACAGTCATTACTTAGTTTGCAAAGAAAAGAAGCGAAGAAATGACAAGAAAGAAACGAGAACGGTGGTCGTGGCGGTAAAATAAAGGGTGGAGAGTGAGTGGAGTGTCAAAATGACCAGACCAGTGGGCCGAAACCTCAAAGAAAACGGGAAACGGAAGGGAAACGGTAACGGGAGGAATTGAAGATAGGAGTAAGTAACTGAGGGGTCTGAAAAAGTTTGATAAAGTTTTGGCGTTACACAAAGCAAAGAAACAATTGATGATTATGTCGGAGGTTATCATCTGGTTTTCATCACCAAATGAAGACGACGACCACGCTCTGGCCGTCGCTTCTCTCCTTACTGACGACTTCTCTCGACTGTTTCGTTTCGTTTCCAAACTGACCGACTCACCCCCAAGAAATTCGAGTGGTCGCTTTTTTACAACTATAATTGATAACTTGATCACCTCAACCATCTGTCGTAACCAATTTTCAACTTCTTAATTCTAACTTCATGCTACCGGTCTATTACTACGAAATTTCCACTGACTCACTTTGGTTTTGTTCGCGTATCACTGACTTATAACTGTTTGAAACGGTTCGGGGGAGAAGGAAGCACATTAATTTCACATTGATGTGACTTTGCCCATTATTTTTTGATGGTGATCTAACCTAACCTTTGATAGTGGGATGCGCCAATTCATCTGGTCGAAAATAGACCTAGATCCTGGTTGTTATTTTGATAACTTCAAGACCGTACTTCAAAACATCGAAACAATGAATATATACAGTAAAACATACTTGAAAGTTAATTAGTGCACTTTATCAAATTCGAATAAAAGAACATTTCCTTAAAACTGTCTGGCCAAGAAAAACATCTGTTTTTGAAGTGTTTACGATATCAAGTACAATTAACAGAAGTATATTGAGCGTGGCAAAACGTTGAGAAAATGTAAAAACAGCGAGTGTACACAGGGGACACGAAGAACTGGTGTGCGACTGGCAACTTTTTGATTTTCGCTGAATTTGTGTTAGTGGACCAGGAAAGCGTGAAAAATAAGATAAGGTGATGCAGAAGCGGCTAGAAAAAAGTCTCTGATTCAGAAACGAAATCGAAATCATCATCATCACAGTTTTTGTCTCGTTTTTTTTTGTCATCGCGAGTTTTTCGCTAATTCAATCAAATAGTTGGAGGACACCTAATCAGTTGTTTCTTGTTTTGTTCTCGCCCTCTCTTTTCAGTGTTTGTGTTACGACAATCGAACGGACGACAGTTCATACATCTTCGCATTACAGGCGCGACTAGACACATAGGGATTGGTTCGTTTCTCAGCTGATTCCTTCCTCATCTTGTTTCGCAATGATTAATCACTTCTGGATGGTCTTCATTCTTACGATTACAATGATGACATTGTTTCCAAAAGGTTAAGAGGGTCCATTGAACATCTAGAACAACACTTTTCCAGAGATCACTGCGGAAGACGAAATAGCGGGGCTAGAAGAGTTCCTAACAGATCTGGATCCAAATACTAGTGATATAGTGAGTTACACGAGCGAAACGTTAAAATGAAAGTAACAAGACGGAAATAAAGGGAAACTATTCCACATATCTAATTAGGATTGACAAGTTCAGGTGGTAACCCACCACACATAATGCTGGCGTCTGGGGAATTAGAAACATTCAAGTTTTAGACAAAATACGCCTTCTTGACGCCATGTCATGAATGTTTGGATCGCTATTCTAGGTTTTACGAAGTTTAGTCCAGGTATGCAAGTATCATGTGAACATTCGTTTGCACTTTCCAGTGATTCCAAGTATTTGACCATTAGATTTGATCATCAAAAAAAACGAGACTGTTGCGTGTTTTCCCACTTTGTCGCCCAATCAAACCAAGTTTTCAGATCCTTGAACTTCTCGAAGCGCAGCAGATGCCCAGTAACAAGGCTAACAAGATGATGAGGCGGATCATGAGAAAACTTCCTCCAGAGACACTGGAACAACTTTTCCAAATCTACAAGGACACCCGTAATTCGTGAAGACATGACTCATCGTAAATAGCTTCTTCTATTTTCTCTCCGATAAATATGTCGATTTCTTGTTGCATTCTCCAATCGAATCAAAGAAAACGACAGCCGTCTTGCGATTCCTCTTCAATGAGTCACTGGCCTGGTGGCTGGCTCAACGAGCAATTGCAATGAAGAAAGCGCACTTAATTCAGTGTCAGGACGAGAGGAGAATCATCTTGCTCTTGCAGATCCATCTCTTTTTTGTGCTCCCGCCGTTTTTTATAGACGCATCGCGCCGCCTGCTCCCTCTCCGATTGACGTGCCCTCTCGGCTGCAGCGGACTCGGCTCTGATAGACTAGGGCATCGCTCAGCCGACCCCAACTCCTCGCAGCCAGCGGGGTCGGTCGCGGCTCGCATATATCAGACAGTGTAACAAATCGAACAGTGGAGGAGTTACGGGTTATGAGCGAGGGCAGGAAAGAAGCTCTGCGCTGACCTCGGCCCGCCATCGTCTCCACCTTCTGCCTTCCGACTCGAATGACCCTCGCAACTATAGCCTTCTTCTTCTCGGATTACTGGATCTGTTTCTTGGTTTTTTCTAGCCGTGGCAAGCTTGTTTTCACTCGTGGCAACATTTGTTGTAAGTTTTCTCTTGACCAAACAAACGTTTACCGGGACAACACTCCTCAAAGAGATTTGTCACTGAATTTTTTGTTTTCATCAAATATTGATAAAAAGGTAGTAAAAATCAAAATCAATGCTTCTGAATTGTTTGAAAATCAGAAAAAACCCGTTCCGAACCACAAAAATAAGAGGGTTCGTCAAAACTCAATCGTACTTCCACATTTTGCGCGTAACAGTACCAACCCCATTGCGGGAAAAATCCTCCGGGAAAGTACATCATAACGATAATGAATATGTCTCCGGCCGTCCGTTCGTCCATTCTTCACCGTTCTCGTTCTCAGTTCTTCATTGCAACCTTATCTGTATATGACCAGTGCCTCCTCAAGTTGCGTGATCTCTAGCGCAGCCACAGTCGCGCATACATATTGCGGGGTCTAAGAGGTCATCATTTCTGGTGTTACTACAATATTGGCCTTCGAATATGACTATTACCCTGCTATCATTCGGTCAATTAGGGCTATTTCGTTCGGAAAATAGGGGTTTTCGAAGACTTTTTGTCAACGTGCACTGTAATGAGACACATTCTGCTCTTGGGAATCTTGATCCAGTTGACCTCTGCTTGGTACGCAATCGGTGACAGGCCATACCTCTGCTATCCGATGACGTGCACAACTGTGCGTCTGTTTGTGCACCAGACGCCGCCGTCATTCCCAGAGCATACATTTTACTGCCTTTCCTCCCTACCACCGATTCTGGCCTGCCAATCGATCCATTCGTCCTTATCTCTGCACAGGTACGCACTCTTATCCTATCTGCGTGGTCCGCTCTAATAAGATATCTTCTGCGTAAAAGATTACGTATCATATCGTTCCCCCCCCTGCATGCCCTCTTCAGCTGCTAGTGTCCATTTTTATTAATGTGTCCTTTCTTTCATTTTCATGATTGTGAACTCTCCCAGACACGGTTTTCAAATTGCACTTTCTCTCCAGATGTACGCCACATTTGTTCGTGTCACGAACAAGTACATCGTGCAGCTGTGTTCCTCCGCCTCATTCCATCAGAATCCTTTTCATTTGTGGTCCTCGATCAGTCTGTCTGATCAGCTCTCCAGCATCTTCAATCTTCCCCTTTGTCCCATCGGATGCTTCATCCCAAATGCACTATTTCTCATTCTTCAATTAATCAATCGAAGAATTGGAAGAGAAGAAGAGACCCCTGGGCCGGCCGGCCACATGGCAAAGTTTGCTCACAACGAAGACGACCCGCCCTTGTCTTGGCTAGCCAGGCCTGTTGCTCTCAGCATACGTGGTCCACCGCCGCCTCCGTCGTCCCCCTTTTTTCCTTCCTTTGCTCTTCCCCCTTCGTTCTGCCCCCTTACTTTCCGTGTTCACCGCTGCCCGAACAGGTACAGATAGCTAGAGAGAGCAAGGGTCCTTGTATTTATTTGCGCGAGTTGCTATGTACACTCTAAATGACTATTTGCCACACAATAAGCCGCACGCCGTTCGATTCTCGCGTATTGACTTCAACCTTTCCTCTTGATTTTGTTTTGTTGATAAGTACAAGTTGAATGCGCTCTCTTATCGCACTCCCTCGCGTTCGTTCTCATGACCTTTCACAATGTTTTTGTTTGTAGAATAACAGCGCTCAACAGGTAGTTGGTACATCAGACCACCCGAATGACATCGTTACGTTGGCTTATCTGCCTAGCCGCCTTATGGCCGGCAGGAAGTCCGCAACCTGCGGAACTCTACCCCAGTATCGACCCCAACCACTTTGGTGCTGATGGAAACCCGTGCTACGACCGACAGACGCGATCACCGCAAAGATGTGTGCCAGATTTCGTAAACGCCGCCTTCAACCTCGACGTCCAAGTGACGAACACGTGTGGTACGAAACGGCCGACCAAGTTCTGTGTGCAATCTGGACACACCGGACAACGAAGTGTTTGCGAGACTTGCGATAACCGACATGAGGTCAGTTTTGAATGGGTTCTAGGGATGCTAGTTTTCTTGGTTTAGGGCTTTTCTCATCCGGCCAAGTTCCTCACTGACTTCAACGTGGGAAACAATGAGACATGGTGGCAATCCGACACTATGATGGAGGGCATGCAATACCCAACTACTGTCAATTTGACTCTCACCCTTGGTTGGTTCAGCTTCTCAGAAAGCTTCAATACCCCAAATTCTTCTAGGAAAAAGCTTCGACATCACCTACGTCCGTCTGAAGTTCATCAGTCCCCGACCAGAATCGTTTGTCATCTACAAGAAGACCACTCCTGAAGACGACTGGGTTCCATGGCAATACTACTCGTGCGTTGATTTAGAGTTTCAGATCCCCCAGAACTTTCTCTTTGCAGTGGATCCTGCCGTGCTACGTACCAGATCCCAGACAGAGCCCCGATCCTTCCTGGAAACGAAGCTGTTGCTCAATGTACCAAGGAATTCTCCGACATTTCCCCAATTACCGGTGGAAACATTGCCTTCTCCACTCTCGAGGGACGTCCATCCGCCCATGCTTTTGAGGACTCCGAAGTTCTTCAAAACTGGGTCACCGCTTCTGCCATCATGATCTGCCTCACCCGCATGAACACCTTCGGAGATGAAGTCTTCAGAGACCCACAAGTACTCAGAAGTTACTACTACGCCATTTCCGACTTCGCTGTTGGAGGAAGATGCAAGTGCAACGGTCACGCTTCGGAATGCGTCGGATCGTCATCTGTCGACGGAGAGAACCGACTGGTCTGCCGTTGCGAGCACAATACTCAGGGTGCTGACTGCAACGAATGTCTGCCGTTTTACAACGACCGTCCGTGGAGATCAGGAACCGCCAACGAAGCCAATGAGTGCATTGGTATGAATTTATTGTTCCTTTTATAGAGCTTTATGACCCGTATTTCAGCCTGTAATTGCTCTCAACTCTCCAACAGATGCTACTTCGACCAGCAGCTCTTCGAGGAGACTGGACACGGAGGACATTGCATTGACTGTCAAGGAAACACTCAGGGAGTTCACTGTGAACAGTGCATTGCCAATCACTGGAGAAGACCTGGAGAGAACTACTGTGTTGCTTGTGGATGTAACGAGGTACACTTTGAGTCCAAGAATCGAAGCTAAGCTAGTTGATTTCAGATCGGATCTCTCTCCACTCAATGCGACGCTGAAGGAAAGTGCCAGTGCAAACCAGGAGTCGGAGGACGTTTCTGCGACCAGTGCCTCGACGGATTCTATGATTTCAGTACTAATGGATGCAAGTGAGTGTCGGGATGACGCAGAGGGGTGCGGGTTGTTGCCGGTTCATTCAATCGATTGGACGGCAGCTGACGCGAGTGCTTTTTGATATCGCAGCGATAGAAAGGTCAATTAGTGGGTCGCGCCGAAGCTTCCGGAGGAAAACTCTCGAAGCTTTAGGGAATGAGAAACTAGACGTTGAAAAATCGCAGAAAGTTTCGGGGAAGGAATAATGACAACCTTATCACAAAACATGTGATTCAATTTGCAGGAACTGCGGTTGTGAAGCTTCCGGCTCTCTGAACAATCAGCCAAGATGTGACTCGTCCACTGGATCCTGTACTTGTAAGCTGAACGTCGAAGGACGTCAATGCGACAAGTGCAAACCAGGATACTTCGATCTCTCGACTGAGAACCAATTCGGTTGTACTCCATGCTTCTGCTTCGGACACTCTTCCATCTGTACGACATCTGATGGCTACTTTGCCATGAACGTCTCCAGCATCTTCGACCAAGACAAGCAAAAATGGACCGGACAGAACAGAATTGCTCTGCAAGACACCCAATGGGCTGAGCTCGACAAGGCCGTCGCCGTCTCTGACACCGACAACTCGCCAGTCTACTTCGTTGCTCCGGAACAGTTCATCGGAGACCAGAGAAGCAGTTACAATCAGGACCTCGTTTTCACCCTCAAGGTTGCCAAGCATGTCACCAACCAAGACGTCAAGTAAGAAAACGCCGAATCCTTTTTAGTCCAACCTCTTATATTTCAGGGACATCATCATTGTGGGAGCAGACCGTCAAGAACTCTCCACTTCAATCACTGCTCAAGGAAACCCATTCCCAAGCACCGAAGCCCAAGTCTACCGCTTCCGTATCCACGCTGATCCGTACTACGGATGGTACCCAAGAAGCAACGAGCTTGACTTCATCGGAATCCTCTCCAACATCACTGCCATCAAGATCCGTGGAACTTACTCTTACAAGGATATCGGCTATCTTTCTAACGTTCACCTCGGAACTGCCGGAGTTGCCCCATCTGCTGCCAACCCGAAGCAAGCCACATGGATCGAGCACTGCGAATGCCTTCCTGGATTCGTCGGACAGTTCTGCGAGTCATGCGAGTCTGGATTCCGTCGTGAGACCAAGTTCGGAGGCCCATTCAACCGTTGTATCAAGTGCGACTGCCACAACCACTCTACCAGTTGTGAAGCTGAAAGCGGATCGTGCATCTGTGAGCACAACACTGCTGGAGACACTTGCGAGAGATGCGCCCGTGGATATTACGGAGATGCTCTTCAAGGAACCGAAGAGGATTGTCAGAAGTGCCCATGCCCCAACGACGGCCCATGCATCCTCCACTCCGATGGAGATGTTCTCTGTACTGAATGCCCGAACGGTTACACTGGACGCCGATGCGACGAATGCTCCGATGGATTCTTCGGAAACCCGAAGGACAGCATCGAGTGCCAGGAATGTGCCTGCTCCGGAAACACTGATCCAAACTCCATTGGAAACTGCGATAAGATTACCGGAGAGTGCAAGAAGTGCATCTTCAACACCAACGGATTCAACTGTGAGAAGTGCAAGGCTGGATATTGGGGAGATGCTCTCAGTGAGCCGAAAGGAAACTGCCAGTCTTGTGGATGCTATGTCGCTGGAACTCGTCGTCCAAACAACGATTTCACACTTCTCGAGTGTAACCAAGCTGATGGACAGTGTGACTGCCTCCCGAACGTTATCGGAATTCAGTGCGACCAGTGTGCTCATGGATTCTACAACATCACTTCCGGACTTGGATGCCAGGAATGCAACTGTGATCCAATGGGATCGGAAGGAAACACTTGCGATGTTGTGACCGGCCAGTGCGAATGCAAGCCAGGAGTCACTGGACAGCGTTGTGACCAATGCGCCCCGTACCACTTTGGATTCAGTGCCAACGGATGCCAACCATGCGACTGTGAACACATCGGATCGGAAAGCCAACAGTGCGATGTCCACACCGGACAGTGCTTGTGCAAGGAGAATGTCGAAGGAAGAAGATGCGACCAGTGCGCTGAGAACCGCTACGGAATCACCCAAGGATGCTTGCCATGCGACGACTGCTACACTCTCATTCAGACCCGTGTCAACGTGTTCAGAGAGAAGGTCAAGTCTCTTGACACCACGCTCCAGGAGATCATCGAGAACCCAGCTCCAGTCAATGACACCCAGTTCGACGAGAAGGTCAAGGAAACCGGACAAGCTGCCGCTGAGGTCTGGGAAGCCGTCAAGCAGAAGACCAGTAAGTTGAAAATTTTGAAGGATCAAACACACTTAACTTTTGTTTCAGAGGAAGGAGGAGGAACCATCAGAACCAAGTCGAAGATCATCAAGGAGGAGATCATTGACGCCCTTGAAAAACTTCTGACAATTGACGGATTCATTGCTGAAGCTCGTGTTGGTGCTGACGCTTCAGATGTCAACATGAGGAGATGGGAGATCATCATCGAGAACGCTCGCAGAGAGATCGAAAACGTTCTTCACTACCTGGAAACCGAAGGAGATGAGAGAGCAAAGCTTGCCTTCGAGGCCAGTCAAAGATACGGAGAGCAAAGCAAGCAGATGTCTGATTTGGCTCACCGCACCCGTGAAGAGTCCGAAAAACACGCGAAGCAAGCCAATGACATCGAGAAGTTGTCCGAGGAAGCTATTGCTTCTGCCAGCCAAGCCAACAAGGAAGCCAGTGACGCTATCTACGGAGGAGAACAGATCTCGAAGCAGATTGCTGAACTCAAGAACCGACAGAACCAGCTCAACGAATCACTCTCCAGAACCCTTGATTTGGCCGAGGAGCAGAAGAAGGCTGCTGATGAAGCCAACAACCAAGCCGCCGTCTCCCTTACCAACGTTGAGGGTGTCAAGATCCCAAGCATCGACCCGAAGGAACTTCAGAAGGACATCGACACTATTCTGGAAGAGTCTCAGAACCTTGTCGATAGTTCCGTCAAGGAGAACGAGCAAAACGACGAGTTGTTCGAGGAAGTCGAACGTTCTGTGGCTGATGCTCGCAATGAGTTGCAGAGTGCTCAGGATCAGCAGAGAATCTCCGACGAGCTCATGGTTGACTTGGATAAGGCTCGCGAGAGAATCGTTGACTCCCTTTCGATTGCTGAGAAGACACTGAAGGATGCCGAGGCTACCCTTGAAACGTTGGATGCTTTCACCGCCAAGATTGAACAATCCAGAAACGACGCCATTGCTGAGTTCTCACAAGTTGACAAGATCGAGGAGAGACTCCAGAAGATTGTCGATATGAACATCGCGGAGGCAGCTAGACTTCCAGGACGTCGTCAGAACGCGACAGACAGGAAGTTCCTTGCTGATGGAAAGAACGCTTTCGGCAAAGAACTTGTCGTGATGTGGAGAGAGCGTCTTGCCAAAGAGGCCGATGCCAAGGATTCTGCAAATGCCATCATTGATGATATCGATCAACTTGTTGAAGAACTGACGGACTCTAAGGAAAACTTGAACTACTACAGCAAGCAGGCCGAGGATGACAAGCAAATGGCCACTGAAGCTGTTCGCAAGGCTACTCTTGCCAAGAACTCTGCCATTGACGCCAACTCGACAGTTCTGATGGAGGGAGAAGAGATCAAGAAGATAATTGATGCTCTGAGTAAGTGAACGGAAACTTGGGCTAAAAGTAAATGTGTTATTTGCAGATACCATGGAAGAAGTGAACAACGCTGAGCTGGATGAGCTTGAGGAGGAGATCGACAAGATCGACCAGCTTCTGGCTCAAGCGACGCTTGCCAAGGAAGTTCCACAGTACCAACAGTACCGCGCCGATGAGGACCTGAAGGTGGAGAAGCTGAAGAACGACATCTCGCTTCTTCAGAAGGAGGTATGACACTTAATCATTTAGAAACAGTTAATTAAATTCAAATTTCAGGTTCTGAACCTCGAGGAGATTAACAACAATCTTCCGACAAAGTGCTTCAACGTCATCAATTTGGAGCAAGAAGGACAGAAGTAGACAAAGGAAACAATGAAATAACCCCCCGTTTTATTTATAAACTTCTTTACGTGTCCTAGGGTGTTCATCAGACACAAGTAACCTCTGTTCTAACTATTTCGCCCTCACTTTGTCGCAAAATTGTCAATATCATCATCTGCCCCCAGTGCCCCAAAAGCGTGAAACTCTTCCTTCTACTCATCTTATCCTACCCTCATTTGTGATAATCTTGCACTATCGCAACTGATTCGAAATTATCACGTTAAACGTCTGCTTCCCCCATTTTCCTATATGATTCTCCTTGTTTTCAGTACACACTATTTGCCTTTTCTTTATTATTTATAATCTCGAACCTTTGCCAAAATATGATCACACAAATCATCGAAAACGCTTTCCAATGTTTCTCTGTTATTATTATTTCCTTATTTTCCCAATTCTCCTTCCTTATCAATTTCCTAACTTCTCTGTTTTATCGATAAAGCACATTATTTAATTCTCTCAAATTCCAGTTGTTTCTAGTTCTGCGACTACAATGTGGTCTTTGGTTGGTCTGGTTTCATGAGACTGCATAGGGTGACCTTGGCGAAAAGAGAGAGAGATACACTGTACCGTCTCTGTCAATCGATGGGAAATATAAAAGTGATCGGGAGAAAAGATAGTGGTCAACCACGTGGTCACAAGTATGGCATCCTCGCGCGACGAACTCCGAGCTGTTATTCAGAAACTGATTGATTCCTCGGATAACCAACATGCTCCAATCACTAATTTCATTGGAAATGAGTTTGTCGAGTCAGAAGAGTTGATGGACTCTTATAATCCTGCGACTGGGGAGCCGTGGATCAAAATTCCGAACGGTTCTGCCAATGATGTGGATCAAGCGGTTGTAGCAGCAAAAGAAGCTTTCAAAACGTGAGTTTTTGCTTCCAACATGCGAAAAAGTTCTGGTTAATGTGCAGCTGGAAGAAAACAACAGTCCAACAACGCTCAGCTCTACTCAACAAAGTTGCAAACATAATTGAAGAGTTTAATGATGAAATTGCTATTTTGGAGAGCCGGGATCAAGGAAAACCAATTGAACTCGCTAAGTTAGTGTTTATCTATCAACCTCCAATTGATAACACTATGCTCTAGGGTTATGGATATTCCACGCTGTGTTCAAAACTTCCGTGATTTTGCCAATGCTGCCCTTTTCAAGCTGACTTCGTCTACTCTTCTCGAACAGCCGACTGGAAAATTCCTGAACTATGTGAAATACGATCCTGTGGGAGTTGCCGGTCTCATCAGTCCATGGAATCTTCCATTGTACCTGGTAAGTTGTTTATGAGTTGGAAAACTTGGGAATGGTTCATTATTCAGCTCTCCTTTAAACTGGCCCCGGCTCTTGTTGCTGGAAACACTGTTGTTTGCAAACCCAGTGAAATGACCAGTGTCACTGCCTGGGTTTTGATGCATGCGTTCAAGTTGGCTGGATTCCCACCCGGAGTTGTGAACATGGTGATCGGAGAGGGAAGATCTGCCGGTCAGCGTCTTGTCGACCACCCTGATGTTCATTTGCTGAGCTTCACTGGAAGCACCATGATTGGAAAGAAGATTCAAGAAGATGGCGCCAAGTTGAACAAGAAGATCTCTTTGGAAATGGGCGGAAAGAATCCTGGTATTGTCTATGCAAACTATCGCAAATCAGACATTGCAGCAATTGCAAGGTGACAAAACAAAAGTGATGACAAACCGAAAACGTGTTCCCTTCTTTTCAGGTCTTCGTTTTTGAATCAAGGAGAAATATGTCTCTGTACTAGTCGGTTGTTTGTTCAAAGACCAATTTTTGATGAGTTTGTGAAAAGTTATGTGAAAGAAGCGAAGAAGGTAATTGCACAAATCACAGACGAACATCATCTGACATCATTTCAGTTTGTTGTTGGAGATCCTTCAACAGCTGTTCAACTGGGTGCTATGAACTCCAAAGTGCACTTTGAGAAGGTGAAAAACTACATTGAGATTGCCAAGCAAGACGGTGGCAATATTCATTGCGGAGGAGTTGTCACTGTTCCAAATGGCTGTGAAAACGTCAGTTTACATTGGAAAAGTATGTGTTTTGATGCAGAATAGTCATTCCAGGGTTACTTCATCGCTCCCACTGTTATCACCGGTTTGCCAGACACGTCGAGAGTGATGACTGACGAAATATTCGGTCCAGTCGTTTGTGTCACGCCCTTCGACACATCGGAAGTAAGTGATACAATATTACTTGAGCATCACGTAAAGATAACGCAGGAAGTTATCGAGAGAGCAAACTCGACGAGTTATGGGCTATCAGCAACGGTTTGGAGTGCTAACACGGACGAGTTGCTGATTACGGCCAACGAGTTGAGGGCTGGAACTGTTTGGTGCAACACGTGGCTGGTAAAACTAGAGACAAATGTGGTCAGAAACTAGAGACATTTTTAGGCCCGTGACTTGAACATGCCATTCGGAGGCTGCAAGCAATCGGGAACTGGTCGGGAAGGACTGCACGATTCTCTCCATTTCTACTCTGATGCCAAGACAGTCTGTGTCAATTTGGCCTCCAAATTTTAACACTGAGCAAATGTGTTTTGTAGTTCTTCTGTAGAAACGTTCACAATCCTTTAAGATAATGATTTATTGCTTCGATATATTCAAATAAAGCTCAATCTAGAACAAGATGGGCATGGAGGGCAAGTATTCGACGCTCCAGTCGGGCCTCCGCTTTGTGGATATTGGCAGACGAACTGATGCTTGTCAGTGCAGATATCAGCGAACCATTTGCCACTGGAAAGCTGCATGACAGCACAGTGACGATCTTCCAGTGGCTCTCCGTTTGCAAAGTTTGTGAAGTTCAATGGGCTACCGTCAGTCCACAGCCACGTGTTAGTGTGTCCCAGGTCACTGGCTCCGATCCAGAAGAAGTCATAATCAGCATCCAGGTTGTCCACAGCAAGCTCTGAAAATTGATGGAACATGACGATTACTGATAAGAATCGAACTTTGAATCCAGTTGTTTTCGATCTGGTTGTAGATTGTGACCAAGCTTCCTCCGACTGATTTCAAACAGTGGCTGTTCGATTCTTGGAATGATCCGTGAACTCGGTTGAATGAGAAGCAGCTGAAAACCCGTTATGTCTGAGGTGTTTCGACTAGACTGTTCTTACGAGGACTCGAAAGGATAGTCTCCTGGCTGGCATTGTGCCGACACGAAATACGGCAAAACGGCACACGCGAGGGTCAACAATCGGAGCATTTTTCGTTGCAAACAGTGAAGAGAAGTGATGTACCCATCTTATCGCTGCTATATTTATATGCTTTCCAGTTAGAGGCGTCGCCTCTTCGTTCCTGATAGACCCCCAAATTCATCCATTTTATCAGTGATGATAGCATCAAAAGAAACACAAAACTGACGCTGGAATTTTCATCCTTCTTTTTGGGTGTTATCATAATGTGATGACCGGTGTTTGAAACTCCTAACTCCCTCAACTTGATCGTTTCAAGAATTCCTGAGATGATAAGTGCAACAAAGTATTTTGCCCAAATATTTGATTTATCAAAAGCGCCGTTAATCGCTGTTATAGAGAAAAGAACAGAAAAATGGGAGATTAAAGTAGTTAGAATGCATCAAGTTGGTACTGTTATCAAGTTAAGTAGAGAAGGAAACATTGAAAAATCACAAAGAATGAGTTGCTAGAACTACCGGACAAAATAAAATAGAACACAGGATCATGGGGAAAATCGGGACTCAAAGTTGGAAACAGGGTGAAATTGATGGATTACTGGGATGGGGGATACTGGAGATTTGTGGAAAAGTGTTAATGGAACAGTTATGGGTAGAAAAAGGGAAACAGAAAGTGACTATGGAATTCTAAAAGAGAAAGGTGGATAGAAACGGACAAAATATTGAGAACAATGGTGGAAAAGAGGTAAGTAAATGTATTCTACTTGAAAAAGTTTGAGAAGTTTTGTATGTGTACTGGAATGTGAGACTATTATGAAATTCTACTTGTAGGTTGAATGAAATTATGTTGGATCAAATGCGGTTATATCAGATATATGGGACAGTGAAATGTTGGGACGTTTTGTTATGTTTTCGTTTTACTTTCTGAAGCTCAAAAACTTCAGGCGCTTGAATGGGCTCATGCTCGAAGTGGAGCCGGACGGTTTGCGGGTGACCGGTGGAACATTGACTGACGCCTTTCTCTCGGCTGGTTCTCCTCTGGATTCTGTCTCGGATTGAACCTCGTTCTCTTCCTTGATCGCAGCACAGACGGAACCCTTCCTGTTCAATTCCGCGCAGAGAGAAGATCTTCTGTTGACGTCAACGGCTGACATCTTCTCGACCATCTTCACGATGATGGTTTGTTCGACAATGCGTGGAGCCCTGGAAAGGTTCATGTTTGCATCTTGGTGTCAACTCAGTGTTCTCACTTCTCTTTGTTCGGAGTGGTTGCCTGGGAAGATGGCGCTGTCTTATCCTCACTCTGTTTCTTTTTCTTGCGAATGTCGGCTAAGAACTTCATTCCCTCTTTGTCAGCGTACACATAGTCGCCAGCTGAAAGAGAAAAGTAACTCGCGTTCCTTGAACCCAGTGGTCTACTCACAATCATTCTTCTTTTCACCCTGCTTTCCGGAGAAACTCGAACTTGGTGTACAATCAGCAATACCACTATCAGCCTTTGGTCGGAACTCCTTCATTTCCTTCTCCTCTCTCTTCTTATCTTTCTTCTCCTTTGCTATTCTCTCTTCTTCTCTCTTCTTTTCAGCCAACTCTCTAGCTTCCTGCTCTTCTCTTCTCTTGAACTCAATGGCACGTCTCTCACGGTTTCTTCTTTCCTCATCCTCTTTTTCTTTAATTTCAGTGGTGTAATCAAGAATTGGACGGCCAATTGGAGCCCCACCGAATGGGTATCTGGAATGTTCACAGTAATCACGGGCTTTCTGTGGAATAGGCTACCTGCGCCTTTCCTCTTCCCTCGAATCCTTTCTTCCCAGATTTGAGAAGTCAATAGCCACCAAGTCATCTTCTGACCTTTTCTTTGGAATGTACATCCTCGGATTTGATCCCATAAACTTTTGTGCAGGACTGTTCCTTCCCGAACCGGGACTTCCTGGTCTGAAATGAATTCATCCAAAAATACCCATGAGGAAATGATTATACCTTCCGGCATTAAGATTATCAGCGGATGTCAGGCAGTTAATACTGCCGGAAGAAGGAGAAGCATTCGAGGAATTCACGGAAATGCCAGATGTTGACGCATTCTTAGGTGACGAATTGCGGTTGCGTCTGCCCACGAGCCGACGGAAGTCGTTGAATCCAATCGTACTGGAGCTGAAATTAGTAAAGGAGAGTGTGTAGATCAAGTAGGGTAGCCACGACACAACGACAAGTTTGAAACATACTTGAAGAATTGACGACTTCCAAGAGAGAACGCTCTTTTTCGTGGGTCGTCCTCAGGCGGTTGCAAGTTTGTCGATGTGTTACCAACAGCCGCAGAAGTCTTTCTCTCTACATCCGGAAGATTGACGGTTGGTGGAATACAGATCGGTTGGTTTCTCAGGTAGTTGCCACCAAACGACTGTGCTCTGCTCGGCAACTGGCATCCCAATTGTACCACCTGAGGCTTCGCTTGATTGCACATGCTGCTTCTCTGAAAAAAACATGAATTTTGAAAAGCACTGTGTTTTCTGATATACCTTCGATGAATAGCAACTGTCGCCACTATCAGATTGATCATCCTTGTTGATATCTTTTGGTTTTGGCCATTCACCTGGTCCCATGAGAGTGTAGTCTTGACTGTTTATAATTCTGGCGTATTGCGCCATCTCATCTTCCGGTTCTGGCTCTGCTTCAACTACGTCAAGGTAATCTCTCTTGATGTCTTTGAGATCTCTGAGAGATCCATCGGGCTGGAAACATAATTTGTGACGTGTACAACATTAGACGTTCTCTTACATTATGAGTTCTTGGGTCAAAGCCATTTCTGCGGGTTTCTTCGTCACGTTGAAGACCCAGTAGATATTCTCCAGATGGTTTATTGGCATTGAGCTTCAGTGGAGGCAGTTTTGCCGGTTCACTGTAAAACGATAAAATTAGTTCTGGATCAATGCTCTTAGCTCACGATGTCTCTGGTTCATTTGGTCTTCCAGAAGGCTTTCTACGTGGTCTGTTATCAGACATCTTTCTTTCCTGTTCTGGAATGTTGACATCTCCCCGTTCCGACTGAGTTGAGTTCCTCTTTCGGAGATGCGGCGGGTAGTTGTCGTACACGTCTCTCAGCCCAGGATCAATTTTCAGCGGATGGATGATTGTTGAGGAGGTCGGGAGGCGTGCTCTGAAAAGAAACGGGTGAAAATACGCAATGGTAACTATGAGAAGTGTACGTTGTGGCAACTAACATTTTGTTGTGAAACTCGATAATTGATTAGCTACGAATGAAAACAGTTACAGAAAGAGTTCGAGCAAAGCAATTGTTAGGTCATGCACACAGAGTTAGTAGAATGAAGATGACGACGATCCTAGAGCTAGTTAATCTGAACCTATCAATCGGGAGGTTTCCCAGAGAGTGAATTGAGCCGCGTGGTTGGTCAAATCTGTACAAACAAGGCAATAAAATCCTCTGCTTCTCGACGCTCTAATTGTTACCTGGACAAATAGTCCACCTGAAAGTTGCCCAAAGAGCCACGCGGACGATCGAAGTAGTTGGCGAATGGAGAAGAAGGAGCAGAGTCGTCTCTTTCCATGGAAGCAAAGGAGAGACAGTCTCTTCCGAGCAGAAGGCGGCGGTCTCTAGCAGTAAGCACTGGCGAATCGAGCGACAGTTTGTTACGATGCATAAGCGGAGACGGAACAGAGAGGGATTCCATTCCATGCAAGTCGCTGAACACCCAGATAAAGACAAAACAAAGGAATCAGGGAATAGTAACTCGGATTTGAGGACAGATCAAAACATAAACTTAACCAGTCAAGGAACCTTCAATTATCGTAAAACTTACTTGACGACAAGAGTCGGGTCCGGTTTTCTGAAACAACTCATGTCAACTCTGAAGTTCATAGTAAAGCTTGCCTCAAAGCTTCAACACGGCGAACTTCAAGGTCCCGGTCAATCAGAAACTTGAGGCGACTATAAATCTCTTTGCATACTTCATTCGATTCGACCTGGAAGAGAATCTCGAATCCCCTATAAGGACTTCCTTTTCCGATTCTGATGTAGAAGTAGTTCTCACGGAAACCGTAAAACGCGACGGTGCTTCTCTGAAAAACCGGGAACTCTAGAAGTTTTACGCGGTGAGCCTACATCAATGACAAAGCAATTGGAGGATCTGAAAGGTGGAAATCCGGCAGGTGGAAGTCCATAGGCAGTTGGTTCAATGCGGAGATCAGCGATGGCAAGAGAGTTCGGGTAGAGACAAAGTCTGAAGGCGATTGGGTTGCGGAAAGTGTTAGGTAACTGCCAGTTACCTTTTCTTCCCCATAAGCTCTTTGAAAGCAGTGCATATGTTTGTGAATCCGTGCTCTTTGCGGCTCTCCACATATTTCTCCAAACTTTTCATGTGAAGAACAACACGAATGTCGTACACAGCATCTAGAACACATGTATTTCTATTCATTTCCTTTCCCGTTCTGTCACCGAAAATGTCTTCTGGCCTAGGAGTTCTGTTAATTTTCCTACGTCTCGAGTCGTGAATCCCTTTGACAATGGCTCTCCTCCATCCCTCAATAGTCGAGAATCCTCCTTCTGGCCTCATGCAGATTGTCTCATCTGGACCCATCAAGCAGAGACATTTCTTCATTTTCGCGTCAAACTATAAACAAATATTCGTTCCGTGCGTCACTAGTTGATAACCCACGTGTTCGCTATGCACATTGAACGAGATCGACAAGTCAACCATATGCTTCGCTGCCTTTCCATATCGGAAACTTTTCTCTGACTCATGTAGCTCGAGGGCTCTCTCTGATAGCGTGACAAACATCAGCTTCTTCTTCTTCTGAAAATCCCGGCCTAGACACGCTTAGCACAAGGAACACTAACCACTGGAGCAAATCCCACTGTGCAGAGACCACATTTGTAGACTCCACGGATTCCGAACTCATCTGGATCTTCGTCACGTGGGAGGTCCTCCACGGTCAACTGCTTTCGAGGAGCTTCACCTCTTTTCCTGCTCTCACCAGTCTGTCTGCGTTCCTTTGCCAACTCTCTCTCATCAATAGCTTTCTGATCCAAATGCGGTGCCTCGGGTTGCAGATCCTCCTTTCTCACTGGAATGTGAAAGATTCCCCCTTTTTTTTAGTTTTGCAGTAATTTAATTTCCGGTGAGTGCCAAACGCCGTCATTCCCCTCCATTCTCTTTGACCAGTGAGTTGTTTACGAGGGCGTGAGCGTGACTTTCAGTCTCTCTTAAACCTTGTTGAATATACTCATGGGATTAAAAGAGTGGATTAAATGACGCAGCTCATCCTATCAACCGAAATCCGTTTAATGCATCTAAGACCACAGCACCTGCTTCGAACTCTTCTAATGAATCATCAAGAAAACTCACGATAACAAGCTGGCACCGGCCGTCTTGGTTCTTCCATGGGGTTCACGTTCTTCTCCACATACTCTCCCTCGCTTAGTGGCGGTTGCGAGGGTGTTTGAGGCTGCTCCTGAGGTGTTTGAGGTGTTGGAGGTGCCGGTGGGACCAGTGGATGCAGAGGAACATGTAGCTCTCGAGGTGGCTGTGGCTCGAGCCGCTGTCGAGGCTCACGAGGCGCCGGAGCCTCAACGGTGAAAGTTGTCTCAGACACCGTTTCACTGAAGCTCACTGTCTTCGAGAGACAGCCTCGTTTCCTGAAACAAGTAGAAGTGTTATCTAATAAGAAGCACACTGGGCGGTTGGCGGGTAAGAGACACGGAGGTTGTGCTTCTGACGTACTACTCGCGTTGGAGAAGTTTCGAGCACAAAATGAGCGCATATAGAAAATGAGAGGCGGGAACAGAAGCCGCGCGAGAACGCAGTTATCTGGATATCCAGTCACGCAGAAAACGAAATCATAGAGGTGGAAGAAAGGGTGGAAAACTCAAACACCTTGTCAGCTGATCTTATCAGTTCTTTTTTTGCCTTTTTCTGTTTCTAGTGGCAGCACCTCAAGTGCTAGCGGAAGAGTGATATTGGGAAAGGCAACAACTTATTGAAGGTGTTGCGAAGTGTTTACGCAAAGAGAATGACCCGTTCAAATACATCTTTTGAAGAAGATTTTGTTGCGTTCTCGAAGGCGGGGAGAAGAGATTTTGAAGGCCGAAAACGGCAGAAAAATGGCAAAAGGCGCTTGATGAGACGATCCTTCGGTTGCTGAGAACGTCTAGTCAGGTAGGGTACAAGGACATAAACGGAGAACAGACACTTTCGACGTGTCGGCGCCAACGGCTGAATAACAAGGTGGGTAAAGGAGATGCTGCTGTCAGTTTCTCTATGACTCAAAATGATCATTGCACTAGATTTTTGCGAAGCGATTAATGAAGAAAAAATGATTTGATTCTGTAAACAAAAAAGTGGGAGCCGTAAACAAGGGGATGATGAGGCGCCGAATGCCATTTCCAGGAGAGAGAGGCGGAGCATTATGGGATGAAAGCGAGTAAAGGGAGACATCACCCGCAAATCAAATCGGATCGGAAATTCATGCCACTGCTAATGCGGGGTTTCATTTCATAACTTCTAATTTCCGTTTTGGGCAGCCAGGAAATGATAGAAAAACCGGGTGTGTCAAGCGCCTCTCATAACATCTCTGGCCGCCTAGCGTTGATAAAAAGTGCGGGAAACAAAAGACAACTGATCTACTGGCAAACTTTGCTTGCACAAAAGACGAAGGAATCACAAGGTTCAGACACTCAGGAGGCCGTCTTTTGTCTGGAAAAAGAAAGGGACCGAGGAGGCAAATCTCATTTTCTCAGACGTACTTTCTGGATGGAAAGTGTGCCAGCTCAGAGAGCCAGCTGACTGCGAAAGTCCGGAATGCCGTTTTCTAGACGGGCAGAATGAGAATGAGTCGTGAGAAAGAACTTTCTCCTCATTCATTTCCACCTGTGGTTTGTGAGTTCATTCTCTTAAAACTAAGTTCGTTATCAGGCCTCCGATCAAATTATCAAGACGCTGTTTCAGTGACAAACAAGTTGAACGCACTACCGTCAGTGCGGCTCCAATCACAACTCATTCCGGAAAAAGAGCGACTACATCATTTGCAGCCGCTTGCACTTGAAACAGACTGTCAATCTTGCCACACGCGACGGCGCGGAAAAGGGCAGAAACAGCCGTAAGCGGGTTGAATCGAAACAAAACGGAGGAGAACGGGTTGCGAGTAGGAAAGTGCGAGGGGCGATTGCAAATCAAACAGAGAACGTCATAACAAAACCGAAGAACGCGGGAATGCGGAGAAATAGGCGACTACGCGGAAAATCCGCTCACTTGCGGGAGCGCCAAGTGTTGTTGCATGTTGGTGTCCACCACGGACCTTGTTTACCAGTTCTGTTCGGCGCCTGTTTATGTGGAACCACTTCCAGAAGCGCGGGACATTACTGCTTCTCATTTCCGTTTTCCCCCTATCCAACCAACCCATCTTATGTTTTCCATAACAACAAATCCGATTTCCCCCATCATTTTCGACGGTTTTCTCCTCTCTTATTCACCGCCAATATCAATTTCTTGACACCAGATAAGATAAGGATTAGGAGAAGCAAAAGTCAATGAGGAATGCTATTAGTCATAGCGAGAAGCCATCTTAGTCGTAGTTTGTCAGATTTCTCATCAAATATGCGTAAAATCTCACATGCATTTGGTAATGAAGAGTTGTAGGGGAATGGGGCAGTGAAAAAACAGAGGAAGGGCTACTAGTGCGAAAGGATTCACGTCTCAAAAACAAAAACGTTTCTCTTTCTCCTTTTCTCGGCTCTTCTCAACATCACGTCATCTGGAATTGCCTTCAGCCCGTTTCAGAAGGAGATAAAGTTGTTTTCGTCCCCTACTTGGAGCCAAGCAATAAGGAAATGTGTATTGGAATTGGAATATGGAATATTCCAAGGATTTTCCTAGTGTTCAGAAAAGAACAGCATGATTCCAGCTGCCCAACTTCTCGGGAGAAGAACTTATGAATACAGCTGATAACGGGCTCAGACGGACAGAGAGAAGTCTCTTTTGAGAACTGATCTTGGCTCAAGTGAGCTGAACAATCAGAAACAAAGGTTCAGTGATTAATTCAGGAAAGTCGCCATTGTTAGCTTGGCGCGGGAACCGAGAAAAAAGGGAAAGAACCGGGAAAAGAAAGAGAAAAAGAAAAAGAGACTAGTTTGCCAGAACAAATATTATGATCATCCAGAGCAGGGTGGCGGGTCATGTGGAAAGGACAAAGTCGTTGAGGGACGGCCGGCCGGCAGAAGAGAAGTAGAATTCTAAAACTGCCAAAGACGCTGTGAGAGACGCTCAGAACTTCCAGAAAACTCACTTAACGTGTCTGCCTTCTTTCCCCTTTTCCTTTCAGATTTTGGTTTCAGACTCGCGCTAGACACGCGGAAAAAAGGGAATCCTTATTTTTTATCCTTTCTTTCTCTCTGGAAAAACAGCCAGATCAAATTTCAGGCGGGCGCAATGAAGTGAGTGAGTGACACATGACGGTGACGTGAACTTGTTTGCGAACGAACAAGAACATCAAAACACTAAGCGGACGGGGCATTCTCCGCTCGGGAACTCGCCAATTTTCAATGTTCTGACATGGCTAATCCGTAACGCCTCCGTGTAGGACTGACTCAAAAAATCTAGTCGGTATAGGAGAAATTATGGGTGAGGAAGGAGGAAAAGACGGGAATGAGAGGGAATATAATCACGAGAGCTCAGCTGATGATAATTTAGGCTTCGTGGATGATTCTGCTCGTAAACAGCAATTACTCTCTCATAAACACATGATATGAAGTTTGGTTTTCTGAACAATGGTCGCGTAGCGATCAACTGATACGGAGGATGCTCTTGGAAAGTTATCAATGTCTCGTTATCTCGAAGCAATTAAAACTACTGTGTCAGGTGTTAATTCCAGTTTTCCATCTTATTAGATTCTTATCGTTAGAGTAAAGACTGATTTGAAGAAAAGAATTTGGGAACAAAGATTGGAGATGGAGAAATGTACAAGAGACACGTGAACGACTAACGTCAAACACACCTTCTAAGGATTCCTTCCAGTGTCGCCGCATCCAACGATTCGCCGGCCAAAGACGCTCGTCGGAGAAGTGCTGCTTCATCAGTTGACACGGCTCTTTTCAAGATTCCACGAGGCTCCGAATGCTTGCGTCTGGGTACAGTGGCTGGCTGGGGAACGGGTTCATCTTCAACGGTTGCAGTGGCTTCTTCCATTTGATTTGTTTCCATCGGTTCAGCGTCAGAAGTTGACGGCATGTTATGGGGGCTTATTTCATCGGACATTTCGTAAAATGTCCGTTACCCAAGTCCTTGAAGGTTCTGAAAACATCCAATGTTGAGTGTTTATAAGAATGATACGAATTCAAGAAGAAAGAGATTGAACTAAGCATTTGAGTACTTGTTTGCGTAAAACTTCAACGTTTTTCTCTGTTTCCGTTTCGCAATTTTCAACAAGTTGAAAACATAAAAGAACGGAAGAGGGAGTACAATGGCGAGTAAAATGTTGGCCAAGGTGATATGACTGAAAGTGTTTTTGAGAAAGGAAAGGGCGGAGATTATAGAGTGTCCACGAGGACATTTGTAGTCAAAGGATGAGATGCGATGACGCTCGAAACATTGTTTGTTTCAGATTGGATAAATGGATGTGACTGGATGAGGTGACCGATCAAATGTCAAATGTTTTCGTTTCCAGTGGGAGAACTGGTTTTGGTGTTTGTTTAGTGTTTACGGGCTGCAAAAATGCAGTTAAATAGGTCAGCAGACCATATCTATCACTAATTCGAGTGGTAGCAGAGGCGAGGAAAGATTCGGCTACCTAGACTTGATCAAAATAGTTCGAGGTCATCTTTTGTCACTAATTTGCTTGCAGATGTGAGGGATGTGTTTCAATTTTTGATCAGAACGCATTCTTCTGCGAAAACGTGACAAAGTTATGAATGTATAGGAGATGAACGTGACTTGTGATTTTTTTCCTCATAATTAATCTTTTTGTTTTTGAGATAAGTTTGAGAAAGGTCGGCAGTGTTCCTTGAGGATAACATATAATCATGAGATGAAGACGATTAATCTTCTGTTATCCCTTTGAACTTTGTATCAAGCAATTCTAGGAAACTACAAAGAGAATTATAAGAGGAAACGGAGGTATTTGGAGAAAACAAGAATTTCAGGCCTGCTGAACCCAGGGCAACGGGTACGTTTAACAGAACGGGAACTGGAAATATGCAAACGAAGAGAGTGAAGGGAATCGTTTATGGCGGGAGGAACGGTTCGCAGAATCATAAATTTGTGCATACTGAATAAAGAGAGGGAGAATCAGAGAAACCATTTTCGAACGGGAAAAGAACAAAAACAAAAAACACTTTCCCTCTGTGAATTATTGAAACCTTGCTGACCGCTAACCCACACGAAGCTTCCAATGGTTTTGTTAAACATGCGTGTATTTTGTGTGTTTCAATTCTACCAGCTAGCCTACGACGACTGCAAATGAAATTCAGACTGAAAGGCCAAGAGGACCCACAGAGTGTCAAAGTACATAGCAATTGGTGAGATGGCAAATGATTGCAAAGCGGCAGAAAGTGCATCTCCATTTGTCTACAGTGCAAGGTACTTTTTCAAAATTCCCTCACACAGAATCAATGCATCGGGTTGTCACACGACCAAACGAATTCAAATGCTTCGGGCTACTCGTGTTGGAAATGAAATGAAATGTCAGATAAATTCTCAGTGTGACTGACTGAAAACGAATTTCTGCCCTATTGTTTATGTCGCTCGGAGCAGACTCGAGGGTCAAACATCACTTGGAACGACGTCTGAGCGGTTCGTGTGAGGTCAATGGGCTCAGTGCTTCTGCTCATCTGCTTCGGCCATCCGGAACACATACGGGCACATGATTCACCGTTTTTCAGGACCGCATGCCTAATTTTCTCACCGAATGGAAAGCAGCCAAGCGTTCCGTCCAATGAGCTTGCTGACAATAACAGAACTTGATGAATAGGTTCAGCAAACCACCGTGATCAGAAAAACCAAAGTGGTGGGAATGAATTAGGCTCTCGTGAGTCAAGCTGAAAACTGATCTGATTGCTTTCCCAAGTAATTTGAATTTGAATTACGAAAGCCAGAACCGCTGTTTTCTTTCTTTGGTAAACGTCATAGGACGCCTGTTCTGGCAGATGTTTTACTGACTCGCATAATGTTCTGACTCACAGTTTTTTCATCGTTTAGCTGACCTGGAGTTTGGACAACTTCAGCTCCCTTGCTATCCCAAAAAAACTGTAGAAAATCAGCCTTTTTTCTGACAGTTTTAGATTTTCTTAGAACAACCAATTATCGTTCCCCAGTTACAGTACCACAGGGTGTGATTTTCGGTGTTTACCTATCAGTGGCAAAAATGTGAGAAAAATCACGAGAAAATGAAACTGGTTTCGCAAGAGAACCGAGAAACCGCTTGAAAATGGCAAACCGGGTTACGAGAGGCAATAAATTTGAAAGATTTGCGCGCCTTTCCCGTGGCGCTGCAAACCTTCGGCCATCGTTTTTTTTTATGGTCACTTATGGCCAGTCAGCTGATAACCGTTAAACTATTCACAGAAACAATGTTTTTTTGGAAAAGATGATACAAATTTGTGATAATATGTTGATGATATCCGTGTTGATGAAATGAAAGAAACACATTAATGTTATTGGTTTGAAAAATAGCTTCAGTTCCCTTATAAATTCTATGGAAAAAGTAGTACCGTATTCCTTTTTTCTTGAGATTAACAACTGTTACCTTGAAGCTTATCTCGTCGGACAAAGATAACAAAACTTCTTCTGACAGTTAGAGTCTCGTAAAACTGACCGATGTTGCTGCCGTGTAGGCGGACCTCCCCGGAAAAAAAGAGTAAAGTAGAATCTTTGATAATTGGCTGTTTTTGTCTTCAGCTTTTATAGTGCTTGTCTCACATGGTGTGAGAAAGAAAAAAACAGACACGTGAAGATCATAAGTGAAGATCAAGAAGAGAATCGTACATTCACACTTACACTTGGAACATGATCACGATATTTATACAGAAAATCTTTAGACCCGCCTTTTGCATTACTGTTGGCTGACGAAGGCAAGTTCATCGTTGCGGAGAAAGGAATAAGAATACCGAAGAAAAAATCGTATTCGGTGAAGATCTACGAACAGAAAAAAACTGATTTTGTGAGGAGATAAGTGTGGTGAAGAAGTGGAAGAAGAAGCGAAAGGGAAAGAACCCGTCGGTCGGTATTTCAGTGTGTGAAAGCGGAAAATCCGAGAGAAAAGATAATCCAAGCAACATTCTTTTGTTTTTTGAAGGTTAAGCAGTAGACAACAGATAAGATGGGAATTTTGAATTTCCAGAAAGAGTATGCTTCAAGGACATTCAAATCATGATCATCGTCTGTTTGATAGTCCCTGGAACTTTCATGCATAATTGCAAACTGCGATTAGTCATTCTTCAAGAAGCCCTGATTTTCGGAACGGGAGGCAGCGTAGGCGACCACTTCCAAGAGCTGCATCGGACAAAGGTTATGTTCAAGGATCTGGAATCCATTTGCAGCAGGATAATGCCGTTTTTAACAGCTTAGGAATCGGCTCCGAACTTGTTCCAGACGGCAATTGGCGACTACAACTCTTTCTGACTCATAATGGTTTCTTGATATTGTGTCTTCCTCTTTTTGTTTTTCAGGTCTATCAACTAATAGACTGTTATCTTCACAGCCCGCCATACCAATTTTCGCGTATTTCTTGTAATGTGCTTCAAACAATTACACGTGTCCTGGAGCTGTGGATACCATAAAAGAAGCGGCGAAATACTCAAATGTTCATTTTTTCTTACTTTTTCTAGTCGTTTCTCAAAATAACTGCGATTCGCCACGCGGTTTCTCACGTTGGACGTTCGAAACATACTGAAGAACTCAGCAGTCCCCAACTGATGCAAGATCATCTTCTCAGTGTTCATCCACCCTCGCTTCTTCTCCCCCGCTTCTTCTTTCTGCACGTGTGTCATCTTTTTCCAAGCACTTTTAGTTCTCGGAAGTTGTTGCCGGATTCTGCAGAACCCTGGAGTTCTTTCGAATGATGACTCTGGACCCATGTATGATTCATCAGCGTGATGTAAGGAGAACAGCTTTATGCAACAATCCGTTGAGCTGTTTATGAGGAAATTAAAAGTTTGAATGGAAAAAAGAAGAAAAAAAACTTCGAGAGCTTTTTTTTTCAATTTTCGTCCGTTCCGTTTCAGTCATCATCCATTTCAATGAGAGCAGTTCTCTAAAAAACGGAATAACAAAAACAGTAGAAAGATCGAAAGCAAGTGGAAAAGTTGGCTAGTCCAAGGATTTCAGGTTCGAGTCATCGCATTTTCCCATTCTGTTCCATTGTTCGCATTGAGACATTGTATCCAACACGTCGACATGATCACGACGTCACAAGCTATAAAGATGATGCGGCACCTCATCCGTCATCCCTAAGTATTGTAGTCAAGGAGCATTGTAAACTCTGATCAGAAAAGAAGCAAAACTAGAGAGAATCCGGGGATAATAGGGCAAAAAACACAACAAACACATCCTGGATTATTCATACAGCTATTTTCATTTTTTTATTCTCCCATTATCTAATCTCATTTGATTACTCATTAGTTGATTGGTCCAATTTCCCAATTCACTTTGCTTTTTTTCCAAGTGGCTTCCTCAGAGATCAAAGTAATGAACCAACTTATTTAGGCTTCGTAAGCATTCCTCATCCACGTCCGCGTCTTAAATCAGAACTGGTCACTTTCTGACGTAGATTTGGCTATTTTTTCGACTTTGACTCTAGTTGGAAACTAGAAACACCTCTTGGAATTGTTCAAGATGTACGTCATGTAAAAAACATACGTAGCACATTGTCACTGCCAGATTAGAGTTACTAACGACGGAAGGGGAAGAAGAAGAAGTAGTCGACGTAATCTGCGATGACACAGAAGTTACGCCCGCCTCCTTAGTTTTGCATGAGCCTCCTCCGTTTTGGCACTGATATGTCACTCGAGCATTGTCACGTTCCCACAGTGGTCAGCCCACATCTAATGGTTGTGACGTCCTCTAACATCGTCCCACCACTTACTCAATTTTCCCACGTGTCTCGCTTCCTGAAAAGTTACTATTAGTTCCACATTTTTTCGGTCTCTTGGTCACGCTAGTCTTTCATGGGAACACTACAAAATAGTTTTTTTTTGTGATCAAATTAGTCCTGATCAGAATGAAACAAGCTAGTTTTCTGTGTGTGTTTCTGCAAATAATGAACATTAAAAGTTCTCGAGAGTCAGACAGGGAATGGTCAGAATAATCACGAGAAACTAGAAAATGTCAAATTGTGTTGCTTGTTTTCTTTTCCTTCCTGAACTACTAATCCGTTTTGTTTATCCAGTCTATATCCGTGCTTCCTAAATTTCAACTAAAGGACGTGGGATTATCTTTGGACATTAGCAACATTTGCTCACAATACAACATTTCAGAGAACGTCCAAAATGGCATTTCAGTTTACGTTTCTTGTCTTATTTGCACTTTTCATTGCATCAGAGGCTTCCTTCGTAAGTTCAAGAAACTTTTGATAGTTACCGTAACCCAAATCTTCAGGGCCTGGGGAAACTACCACTGAACGCTGCGGATGATGTAAATGGAATGAGACCAAGTAAGTACCGTATACACCCATAGAGTTTTCACACATTCCATTTCAGGCTGTCCTGTAGACCGGTTCGGGACCAAATATGTTCCATGTCCGTTTCCAGATTCAGATGATCTTACGATCTGGCCATGTGTCAAGTAAACTCTTTTTAGATGTTTTTTTCGAATCAAATGCATTTTTTCAGAATGTCGGATCTTTGTAACGGTCGTTTTGATTGTCCAAACGGAGAAGATGAGACTGCAGTATACTGTTTTTACCATAACTTTGTAAGATACCATTCAAGTACATCGCAACCTAACTCCCGCCTTTCAGAGAGTTCAACAACTTGATGTGCTTCGAAAAGAGCTCGACAACGCCAAAAAACTAGCTCTCTAACTCTAGCTCGTCACATCATCAAACTCCATTTTGAATGCTCCATTTCTCTTCCTTGTTTATCAATTTTCAATTCCTGTGCGACACTCATTATATGCATTTTTTCGTAACAAAACCTCTTTATTTAGTTCTCAATATATCACTTAATAAATTTATTTTGGATTATATAATGTTTCATGACGAACCTAATTACCGAAAATAGCTCTCATGATACATAAGCGTTACAAAATTGTTGTTGTTTACAGTGGATGATGAGGATAATTAGTATCTACGTAGAGCGATTTGCAGTTAAAAAGGATGATGTGGGAGTAAAGTGCACCAGAATCATACTACACAAGAGGGAGAAAAAACGAGGGGAAATCGGGGAGAAGACAGTGAAATGAGAATGAAATTCACAAGTTTAGGGGATAGAAAAAGGGGAAAGATGTGGCAGACTACAGTAATCGAGGGAATATCATATTAGAAGGGAACTATAAAACGGAAACGCACAAATTCAAAAAACCTAGAATCAAATTATACAATTGAATTGTCAGTTCATGATAGGAGCAAAATAGGGGGAGGGGGAACTACCGAGAACCGAAGAGTTACCTGATTGATATCCCAACGAAAACGGTTTCTGACGAAGTGGTGACTTACTGGGAAACGGCAAGAATAGAATATAAATAAAAATGGATATCGATTTAAAATCCGTAACAGCCTTGGTG